>JAEIIO010069272.1:0-15198 GCA_018874655.1 Drosophila diplacantha | reverse complement strand
ATGAAGTCGGCAAGATAAAATTGTATAAAATCATTTTGTGAATGTGAAAACCGAAAAAATGGCCAAGCGGAGTATTTAAGTAGATAATTACTGATAATCGTTTACAGCTCCTCGTGCGCCTTGGATGGTTGGCGGTCCTTCTCTTTGGGGAATCCCCAGAAATATGAGGGAAAACCATGCGAGTCTCGTTCCCGCTTAACAAAGGCAGTGTAAGATGAAATGCAGTTGCCGATAAAGTGGTTCGACTGTCCTAAAATGGCCAAATCCAGGTAGGGGTCATCCTCTGGCAGCTTGTGTACACTGATTCCCATCCGCGTGAGTGCCGTGCTGAGCTCCCCGATCATGTGGTTCGAGTCCGATGCCACGAAAACGGACTTGATCTCATTATTGGGCTGGGTTTGACGCACATTCTTAATGGTCCTCTTCAACTGTCGTACAATGGCTTCTTTGGAAGGCATGCAGAGCTCCGGATAAAGGGTACCGCGCTCGTTTTTATATCCCAGGCATTGGGGCGAGGCAAACAGGTGTTGGCTATCCTTGACATGCTCGCAGGCTCGCACCCAATCGATGCCGTTGCGTAGGTGAATGCCCACAAAGGCACCTCGGGGCAGCTGTTCTCGAATGAACTCCCTGGCCGCATCCCTGTACCTCTGGCTCCAGTGCATATACTGCTGCAGTTGGCAGTTCTCCGATTGAACCGGAAAACTGGCCGGAGCTCCGGTGAAGGCGAGAACGGGCCACAATTTCGGTGGATACTTCGCCTGCCACTTGGCGGCGACGGCACTATGGTGGACATCAAAGTGAAGGGGCCCATAGAACTCGGATCTCACGAAATCAATGTGAAAAGTGTCCCAAAAGGGGCCAAACGGATTCCCGTCCTTGGCATGACAATTTGGGTTTTCCGGATCGTTCTTTTCAATCTGCAGACTTTTGCGTTCCATGTAGCAGAAGGAAACGCGCTCCGTTTCCGGCCACACGTCGTCGGCCAAGTGCCACATAAAGTCCGCCATGGTGATGACGCGATGGTACTCCTGCAGCGGTTCCACCTCGAAGTAAGTGTTGAAGGGCACTTGGCGGGAGCGCAGCTCTCCCTTGCGATACTCCACCCATGGCGGCAGGATCAGGGTGCGATTCAAAGCCTTGGCAAAAGCTAATGAGCCCAAAAAGTGGTCGGCCTGGTTACCAAAGCGTCCTGCCAAAACGTCGGGTTTTTATGTGTGCCAAAAGGTTGAAAAGAACGACTTACCCATGCAGGGACAGTAGGTGAGGTAGCCGTTGGAATCGCGTCCTAATTGGCCGCATACTGAGCTTGTTAATATAAAAATTAAGGAAATAAATTGGAGCTGCGATTTAAGCCACTGCATTCTGCCGGCTTCGCTTTCCTTTGAAGTTTGGCAGCCCTGGGCATCACGGTGCTTCAACTTTTTTAAAAGCTACACCGTAAGCTTTTTAATTAAAAAATTAAACTAAAGTAAAATATGTTATTAATTTGATTATATAATATAGTTTCTTTTGTTGTTTTCTATTGCGGTTTTTATTATTAAGAATTATTTTCACCTAAAACCAATACACACTACTAAATACTGGCATTAGAACAAATGTCTGGCAACCTTCGTCATCTCCATCATATGTGTTTGTTTTTATTTAAAAGATAATGCTATATTATCTTCAAAATTTTTAGAATTTTGGACAATGCTTATTCTGTGAGTATACTGCTGCCTCAGAAGGTGAGGATTTCAACGAATCGTATTCTACTTAAAGCAAAGAGACGCTCCGGCTCTTTGGGAGCTCACGGCTTGGATCCCTTCAGATTTGCCGGCGGAGCTTATCGGATGACGGACCTCCGACGAAGGATCTCCAGCAGGTGTACAAATGGCGAAAACCGCTTGGTCAATACACCGGCATCAATATCTACAACCATGGAATGCGGCAGAAGGTGCCGTTGGTGCTGCGGAACCCGCAGATGGTCACTTGGTACACCTGCGGTCCAACGGTGTACGACTCTGCTCACCTGGGCCATGCCAGCACCTATGTTAAGGTGGACATCCTGCAGAGGATTCTGCGGGATCACTTTAAGATCAACCTAGTGACGGCTATGAATATCACGGACGTGGATGACAAGATCATCAAGCGAGCGCGCCTTTCGGGCATCGACTGGCTTAAAATGACACGAGCTTACGAGTCCGAGTTCAGGCAGGACATGCTCCGCCTCAACGTCCGGTCGCCGGATGTGCGCTGTCATGTGACCACCATAATGCCGAGCATTATCCAGTTTATCCAGGAGCTAATAGAAGACGAGCAGGCATACGTTACGCCGGACAAGTCCGTCTACTTTGATGTGTCCAAGAGCCAGCACTATGGCAAACTGCAGAGGCTGGGAAAGAGCGAGGAGAAGTCGGATCCTGCGAAGAAGAATAGCGCAGACTTTGCGTTGTGGAAGTCGCGACAGACGTCAAGCAATGAGCCGACGTGGAAGGCTCCATGGGGCGGGGAAGGGCGTCCCGGCTGGCACATTGAGTGCAGCGCCATAGCTGGACTCTTCTTTGGCAGCCAGCTGGACTTCCATGCCGGCGGATTGGACCTACGCTTTCCCCATCACGAGAACGAGGAGGCTCAGTGCTGTGCCCGTTACAAAACGGACCAGTGGGTAAATTACTGGCTTCACACTGGTCAGCTGAGTATGGTCGGAGACCAGAACAAGATGTCAAAATCACTGGGCAACACAATATCGGTGACTGAGATGCTAAAGGACTATTCCGCGGACGAGTTCCGCATGGCCTGCCTGCTGTCAAACTACCGAAATGCCATGCCATACAGCGAGCAGCTAATGCTGACGGCCCGCCAGACACTGCAGCGCTTTAGGAACTTCCAGGCTGATCTCAGTGCATACACGCAATTCCTTAAACCAATTTACCTGTTGGACGAGGGTGCACTGAAGGCCCAACTGGCCCATACGATCAACGAGTTCGATAACAGCCTGCGGGATGACTTCGACACGGCTCGAGCGATTAGCGTTCTGATGGATCAAATGAGCAGCATCAGCCGCTCTATCAACGAGCAGCAGGTGAATTCCGAGAAAGAGCCGGCCTTTTGCATGAGTCTCCTTATGGCGGCCGGGAACTTCATTAACCGAGCCATGGTCACGTTCGGAGTCTCAGAGTGGACTCAAAGCGAATCGCTTCAGGAGAAGATCTCATCCCAGGCGCACGGCATCGATTCCTCTCTGTTGGTGGACGACGTCTTATCTGTTCGAGGAAAAATGCGGGAGGAGGCTACCTCCGGGAAAGTGAAGAACTCCCAGTTACTGGCAGCTTGTGACGAGCTGAGAAATCTGCTGCAACAACACGGCATCCAGGTGCGGGACCACAAGCAGGGCAGCTCTTGGGTTTTTGCCGTGTCGTGTGCTGCGACCGACGACAAGACCACAAGCTCTGCCTAATAAAAGCCAACCTGTTATTTTTTGTCACTTTATTACATAAATGCATCTCTCATGCGTAGTCGGAAGGGTTGGTCGGACGCTACGGCGTGCTCGGTCTTGTACAGATCTTTGGTGATGAGATAGTCCCGCACCAGCTTAAAAAACGCGCCCATGCTAGTGAAGGCCACAAAGCTGATGGAGAGGACAAAGTGCCACTCTACACTCTCCGCGCTTAGCGAACCGATCTCTACCAAGAGCACAGCCGCCTGGAGAGTGGCCAGCGTGGAGTAAATGATGGTGGGATTATGGAAGAGTTTCTGGGAAAGGCAATATTTCATAGGAACGTTGAAAAGTAAGGCAGAAATAAGACTTACATAGAATCGCACATGGCTGGCATTTCCCGGCGTGGCCACTGTGACTACTCCCTGGCTTCGGTACAGACCGCCATTGTGTTTAACCACAGTCCCATGGGCGTATGATGAATATTTCGACCAGGACAAAGCGCTGGCGGCCACAATAAGTTGCGAGGGCGCTGGCTCTCGGTCAATTCGCTGCCAGCAGCCCAAATGCAGAGTGGCCCGATGCAACGTATCACTGTATTTGGCCGGATAGAGGAACACCGCACAGAGGCTGAAGGCTCCAAGGCAAACAATGATGCAGTGCTGGGCGGCCCGCAGTACATTATACTGGACACTAACTGCCAGGCAGCAGGGCACCAGGCCACTGTAATATGCATTTAGCATAGAGGTAAAGATGAGCTGCTTGAAGCGTTTGTTGAAGTCATGCCGCAGCGTCTCCACCTCGTCCCGGATGTGCACGGCGTTGGTGGTGCAACTGTGGACGGGCATGTCGTTGATATAAACGCCGGGCAGCTCGAATCTGGTGCGCAAGAAGGGCTCCAGCTGGAAGCCAAAGATCAGCAAGTATATGACGACTCTAAGGAAGGTAGTTAGTGATTACACATAGCTTATCCAGGATACATAGTAACCAAATTCCTTACGGATATGATAGGAAGAGCAGTAGTATGTAGGTATGCTGCTGATACAGCTTCATGGCACTAAAACCCAAGGCCAGCAGAACCAGGCCTCCAAATCCGTACTTCACTCCCAGTCGGATCCACCGCTGGCTCTTCTCGTTACCTCGCCTTATCTTCACCAGGAGCAAGCAGTAAATCAGTCTTCGCGTGTTGAGTATGAGCAGCAGGTAGCGCAGATACGGGTCAATCAGCTCTATGTTCTGTAAGTCAAGAGATTCGATCAGTTTTAGCTCAGTCAAATTCTCAACTCAGACAAAACCCACCACCATATGCCTTGTGTGCGCCTGTGGTAGCCACCAGTTGGTCCTGTAGATGTTTATGAACTGGACAATGCCCGAGCCCATGGTAAAGGCGCACATAATTAGTTCACTGAGCCACTCGGATGTGCTGGCGTGCTCGGGAAAGGGAATGTGTTTGGGCATTGCAGTTGCCGGCGTCTGGGATGATTTTGGGGACATCAGGTACGTATCCGGCGTCTCGCTGGAGCTGCTGCCCTCACTACTGCGTTCATCGTAGGCCATTTCGGTGTGTTAAGTTGTATTTTCTAAGAGCTACATTTGAAGAAATTCGAGCAACTTTTGTGCGGTTGGTAATCAACAAATGCACCGATAGCAGTGTTGGAAAGTTGCAAGATGGCACCTTTACAAAGCAAACATTTCAAAATTGAATACAAGTGATGTAAGTACACCATAATAATAATAATCATAATAATAATACTATACATAATATTTTTAAGAAAGCTATGATTAAGTATCCAGAGTGTGTTGATAGTTAACCCCTTTTCTTAGGGAACGCCCCTGCTTTTAGCTGTCAGCTGTTCAACGTAGCGAATATCCGAATGTTTTCCAATACTGGCCCGGCAGACAGCTCAGATTTGGTTTTGTAACTGATTCCAGAGTTATTGTAAATAAACATTTAAATAGTTCAAGAAACCTAAAGATGATGCGCTACGAGGGCAACGAAAGACTTGCGGACGAGACGGCCTGTGCGGGTGTGAGGGCTGACCTGAAGATGTGCCTCCTGGAAAGCGAGTGTTGTCGCATGGGGAAAACACCGCGTCAGTGCCTCCAGGGCAACAACGTTCCTCCGGAGTGTCAGGTTCTGCGCAACACCTTCTACGAGTGCAAGCGCTCCTTGGTAAGTACATCAGGAATTTGTCATCCCGTTCAATTATCAAAAATCTACCATTTCAGCTGGATAACAGGCAGCGTTTTCGCGGGCGCAAAGGCTACTGAAGTTTAAACTAAAAATATATTTCTAAGAGTTTAAAATACAAAAAATTACAATCATAAAGGGGTTTAGTTCGTCCATTAATTGCGACGCCGTCGAACACGTGAAATACGCCATGCATTGGGCTCTTCGTACTTGTTGTACAGCGGCTCCAGACGCTGGTTCTTCTTGAATTTGCTGAGCTTCGTGGGATCCGAAAAGCGGAAAAACGAGGGAGCAAACTCCACAAGCCATTTCGGATCGATAGTGGTCACCTCGCGCATATACTCCTTGGTCGTTTGCACCAGTTCATGGTAGATGACCCACTCCGGCTGACGATTGAAGAGAGCGCTCGACGGATGGATGTAGACCACTTGGGAATCTACTAGGGTGCGGTAACCCTCCTGGGGATCCTTCTTGGCCGCATTCCTGAAGAAGCCCGAGCAGATGGCCTTCTGAATGCGTACAGAGTTCTTTCCAGCTGAAACCACGTCCAATTTGTGCCTGTCCATGATGCCCAGCAGCTGCTTTCTCACATCCTGGCTGCGCTTGAGGGTTCGGATCTGCACAAAGTTCTCATAGCACCAGGCATTCGAGAATTTGTTGTTCTTCCAGCTATTGTACACCGCCAGCAGGGTTAGATGATCGCCTGTAAAGATATGAGATTAGTAAGTGGCCAGGGAGTAAAGGATGAAAACTTACCTTCCGCTTGGTTAAACTTGGCTTTCTTCTGATCCGCCAGTGCCTGCTTATCCTTGGGCCTGTAGAATACATTCTGCACGCTGAGCATCGACACGATGGTGAGAATCTCATCGGAGCACTGCAGGGCCACCGACATAATCAGCATCTTGGAGAGATTCGGCTCCAGGGGAAACTCCGCCATCCGTCTGCCCAGACGAGTTAGCAGACCCTCATCGTCGAGGGCAGACAGTGAATGGAGTTGCTCCAGCGCCATTACCAGTGACTCCACTGGAGGCGCGTCCATGAAATCAAAGTGCAGCAGATCGTTTATTCCCATGGTCTTTAGCTGCAGCACTGTCGTGGCCAGATTAGTACGTTGAATCTCCGGCACTGGCGTGGGTAACATCTCGTCTCGATAGGCACGCTCTGTGTAGAGACGATAGCACTTTCCCGGACCCGTACGTCCGGCTCTTCCAGCTCTCTGCTTAGCCGCCGCCTGCGAAATCGGTGTGACCACCAGTGAGTCCATGCCAGTCTTTGAGTTATACACCTTCTGCTTGACGAAACCAGGATCTACCACATAGAATATGCCATCAATGGTGAGGGATGTCTCTGCGATATTGGTGGCTATGACAACCTTGCGGCTGCCCGCTGGCGCTGGGTCAAAGATACGCGTCTGCATCTCGGAGGGCAGGGCAGAGTACACCGGAAGGATGATTAACTCGGGCACATCGGGTCCCAAGCTCTTCATACGCTCATAAAGAATCTCGCAGGCAGTATCGATCTCCTCCTGGCCGGTAAGGAAGAGCAGGATGTCGCCGGGTGGCTCACGCAGATGAATCTGCATGACGGTGATGAGCGAGGCGTCCAGATAGTCAGTCTCCGGCTCCTTTGTGTACAAAACCTCGACTGGGAACGTCCTGCCGGGAATGGTAAAAATGGGCGCCTTGAAGAAGTACTGCGAGAACTTCACCGCATCCAACGTGGCAGATGTGACAATGAGTTTTAATTCCGGCCGCTTCTGCACGGCTGTCTTCAGCAGACCAAACAAGACATCCGTGTGGATCGTCCGCTCGTGAGCTTCATCCAACATAATCACCGAATAGCTCTTAAGTTCCGCCTCCATCAGACATTCACGAAGCAACATGCCGTCTGTCATGTATTTGACGATTGTCTCGGGGCTGGTGCAGTCCTCGAAACGAATGGTGTAGCCCACCTCCTGGCCCAGACGGCAACCGTATTCTTCCGCCACGCGCTTGGCCACGGACATGGCCGCCACTCGCCTGGGCTGAGTGCATCCGATCTTCCCTCTGGCCGTAAAACCACATTCACTCAGGTATTGAGTGATCTGTGTGGTCTTGCCGGAGCCAGTTTCTCCAATAACAATGAGGATTTGGTTGTCGGTAACCGCCTTGATAAGATCATCGCGCAACTTGTAAATGGGCAGGGACTGGCGCTGTTCCACTAGCGTGAGATCCGTCTTCTTGCCGAACGAGGACTTTTTGCCGCCAATCACATGCTTTTTCCACTCGGGAACCTCAGCCGGGGCCGCTCCCATTCCTCGCATGTTGGCAGCCAGACTGCGAGAGCTGTCCTCCTCGGGCAGGGGATCTATCCAGTTCTTATTCAGGCTCGTTGGCAGAGCCTCCATCTCTTGCTCTCGTTGCAGCATCTTCTGCTCTCGACGCTCCTTGGACAGGGCTGACTGCATCATGGCGGCCTGGGCGAGGGAACCGTCGGGATTCTTTACTATTCTCACCGGTGACAGGTCATGCAGGGCCCTGCCATGGCCGGAGAGAAAGGGCGGTTCCTCCTCTACAATCTCGATTTCGATATCCGCCTCATCGTCCTCGTCTTTAGGCAGTAAACCAGTTTCCTCGTCAAAATCGGGCATCTCGCTTCTGTCCAGCACACCCGAACTGATCATCTGTTTGATTTCCCAGCGCTCGGGGCTGGAGATTCGGGTCACACGCTTCCTAGACTCGTGTTCATCGCCATCCAGGCCGTTGCCTTGCAGATTTAACATGGAAGTGCTGCTGCTGAAGGGTCCATCGGGGTTGCGATCCCGCAGTGAATCGTCGTCCTCTGGAGCATGTGATAGCGGATTAAGATCTCTTCCGGTCTCCTGATCCGCCTCTTTCATGGAGAGCGATACCTTCTGGCCGGTTACGGACATCACCTTCACCTTCACAGTCTGATTCCGGCTCACCACTTCGGTTACGTCGGTGACTCGACCTTCGGCTCGCAGCTGCGATATATGCACCAATCCTTCCCAGCGCTTGCGAAGCCCAAAGAGCTGAACAAAGCAACCGAAGGGAACGATGTTAGCCACTTTGCCAGAGTAGATCTTTCCAGCCTCAGGATCATCGGTCATTGCGGCAGCTGTTGCGGGCGGCGGCATCTTTTCGCTACGTTCCTGGTCTCTGGAGCGATCTTTACGATCCCGGCGCTCGCCCGACCGAGACCGGCTTCGTCGTCGCCGCTCGTGACGGTCACGGGAATTGGACCGGCGGCGACGACGGTCTCTCTCGCGATCTCGGTCCTCCCGGGATCTGCTCCTACGACGATTCTCACGACGGCGACTGTCCTTATCCCGCGATCTACTCCGTCGGCGATCCTTGTCCCGATTTTCACGTGATCTGCTCCGGTGACGATCCCTGTCCCGATTTTCTCGAGATCTGCTGCGACGGCGGGTGTCTCTGTCTCTCTCCCGATCCCTGCTCCTGCTGCGTTCCCGCCGTTTGTGACGATCCCTGGAACTGGTTTCCTTTGTCTGTTTAACCTCCGTCTTGCCTTCGCCAGGACACAGAGCTTCCAGCTCCAGCATAGCAGCGTCCACGTCGCTCATGTCGGACTTCTGTTGTATCGCAATCTTCTCTATAACATCTTTCTTCTCCCTTGTCTCCGCATCCTCATTGTAGCTGCCTTCCTTCTTGCTGTGCTTATCATTGGGCAAAGCCAGGCCGGGAAACAATTTCATTAGCTGCGACTTCTTGTCCTCCTTCCCGCCGCTGGAAACACTCTTTTCCTCGCTGGCTCCACCAGGACGACTGGGACGCATCAGGTTAATGATACGCTGCAGATTCTGGACCAGGGAGTCCGGAAACTCGGCGCCATTCTCCAGCAGAGCCTTGCGAAATGACTCGTACGACCGATTCTTGTTCTCCAAATCGATGATGAACTCGGCAAGATCTTTGTCATTGATTCCCAGATGGTTGTCCAGCTCCGTGCAGATCTTTGAGACCAGCGAGAGGTACTCCAATTGCTGCAGCTCCTCCATGCCGCTGAAGACTCCGCTCTTGGTGATAACTCAACAGACTTCTTCCAATTTACGTGTTTTCCAGCAACTGCAAACAAAATGCACGCCAGGCTAAATCAGCTGTTTTCGAGGCCAGTGTTGGGCAAAATCACACAGTTTCAATACTACCATTGCTCGGTTTTGGACGCTCACCTTTTGATATTGCTCCTTTTTGTTATTGAGAGTGTGAATCATTGAGTTCTTGTTTAAGCCGGTGCCCACCGAAATATGACTTCGTTTTTCGACTGCTTCAACAATTTCTTGCAAAGCGGCGGCGTAGTAAATAATGAGAAACAGGAAGAGGAAGAGAACGCTGCGGACGCAGAACTGGCGAAACCCCTCTCCCCCACGCCCAGTGAGAGTGTAAGTAGCTTGTCCTTAATGGGGCCAGTACGGGGTTCTCTCCTGTCACACGAATATTATGCCTATTTGTTGTGAAATTCCAAAAATATTCAAGTTCTGGGGCTGTCGAGCTGTCTCCAGAGCTGCCATATCGTCAAAATGCCAGGCAGCTGACGAGGTGGCAGCTCCGCAGGGCACGCCATATTTTACAACAGCAATTGCGAAAATCGGTTTTCGACAGCAATAGGGACGTCTTCTAAAATCGTTTAAAATCGCGGCGAGGAGTGTAAAATAATAGGGACAACCGGCTTCAAAGGGGTTGGGGCAATTTCAGATGTTTGTCAGAACAACGACGTAGAAGAAGAAGCAGTCAACTGTAGACAGCTAGTGTACAAACGAAGTGACAGAAACAAAATATAAAACGATGAAGCAAATAGGCGGAAAAAGTGGCAGCAAGCCGCAGTCTCCAGAGGCTGCCACCGGGTCATCACCATCGATAATCACCTATAGCCCGAGCAAATTCCTCACGCGCGTCGGGCCAGGCGACAACACACATAACACACACAGCCACACTCACACTACGGCAACGGCAACAACGTCGACCAAGACGACGGCGGCGAGCGTAACAACAAAAACCAATAAATCCACTGTTGGCGGAGGTTCCGCGTCGTATTTTGTGGTAAAGGCCGGCTCCCTGGGCAGTGCAGCCTCCATGACGGGCTCGATCAAAGTCAGCAGTCCCCCAAAGGCCGTGACAGCGACAAAGCCGCCATCGATGGTCATCAAATCGCCGTCCCCGCCGACAGAGAGTGTAATGATAAGCCAGAAGCATCATCGTGTTCACCCACTAACCTGCACCGCATGCGCCCCAAGATCTCTATACTGACACAGTCCATCGCACATCTTGTAGAATTTTCTAGATTAAAATGCCTATATTAACCAGTGGTTTCCGTTTTTATCCCACAGTCCAGCACCATTTCGGCTCCCAGTGAATCGTCGTTTGGCGAAAAAATGGAGCACAGCTACATTCGCGATCCTGTTAGTCGCAACGAAGTCAACAATGGCCTCGCACCCGCGAGGAATATTCTCGTCCGCCATCCTCCGCAGTGTCCCAGTTGCCACACATATCCGCAACACGAGGAGCTGACGGATACGCAGCAGGTCCATGTGCCACCCTACGATGAGATTGCAGCTAAGGAGGCAATGAACGAATGCGCTCGCATTGCCAAATACGTGAAGAACAACAATGCCGATGAGCAGGATTGGGTGGCGCGCGTAAACCAGTGAGTAGTTCGCTTAGTTTTCCTGGAAACCATTACTGAAGTCATTGAATCCCACACAGATTTAACTGGACACCCATGCAGCAGCTTCTGTTCGAGAAGGTGTGCTCCATCCTCGATCAGGATCAGTTGGCGCGTTTGGCAAACGACAAGCGCCAGCATGAGGCCATTCACCGCAGAGTGAGCGTTGATAAATCCGCCTCCCGTCTGCGCAAAGCTCTGGCTGGTGTAGCCTGGGAATCACGGATCACCCAATGGCTGCACTCGCTGCTCATGGAATATCTGCCGCCCTCGTACATGGCCTCCTATTTGGACATCCTGCAGACGCTAAAAACAAAGCTGCCCACACTGGTAGACAAGATGTTATTTAGTCGCCCGTTTAATAATAGTCAAGAACTGCTGGCTCCAGTGATGAAGAAACGCTGGGAACCAAATATATTGCCCAAGGGACGACAATTATCGCACAACGCCATCATAGTAGTGGTTCCAACGATGCCCACCAGTGGCGTTGTCACCGAGCGCATGCAAAAGTGGTACCAGTCGCTGGCCACCATCACCCAGGTCGTACAGATCACGGTGCCCAACTCGAGTGAGTTTTTTAAGACATAAATATTATATTTGCTCCGATTTAACTAAATTCTCTCCGCCTTTAGACAACAGAATTGCGAATCAAAACCTCGACCAGGTGGCTGAAACCATTGTGTCCCTCACGCGAGTCAGGATTCATGAATTGCGCACTGACAATCCCAACAGAGGCATTATTCTCGTCGGCTTTAATGCTGGAGCTGCTTTAGTCCTGCAGGTTGCCCTGTCGGAGAGTGTGGCCTGTGTGGTTTGCATGGGCTTTGCCTACAACACAATACGCGGTCCTCGTGGAATGCCCGACGACCGAATGCTGGACATAAAGGCGCCCATACTGTTCGTCATCGGGCAGAACTCGGCCCGCACCAGTCAGGAGGAGATGGAGGGCCTGCGCGAGCGCATGCAGTCCGAGTCCTCGTTGGTGGTTGTGGGCAGTGCAGATGATGCGCTCAGGGTTCCCAAGAGCAAGCGCCGCATCGAGGGCGTTACACAGGCCATGGTGGACTACATGGTGGTGGTAAGTGTGTTTATTTTCACCCATTTAAATATTTATTCATTTGTTTAATCGCTTCACCAGGAGGAAATCTTCGATTTTGTTAGTCGAACACTAAACAATCCCCCAGGACCTCGGATGCCGACATCCCTGATGCACCAGCCGGGATACCAGCGTCAGCTGAAGCAATTTTCCCACGTCTTGGCCGATGGAAATGCCAACAAGGCAGTGCAGCAGATGCGCAAGCGAAAGCTCAATGATGGCCAGGAGGAACTACCGGGTCTGCCTGTCAAGACGAAGATTGTGGCGCACAGTACGTATCAGAGTGTTGTTTTACTCATCTGAACCACCTTATTCACCTGTTCATCCCGCATGCAATTAAAACACTAACCACCACCACGACCACTACCACCTAACCAATTACCATTCCCGAATGAACTATTCCATGGCCCCAAGGTCGCCCTCACAAGCCGAAGCCACCACGTTTCATTGATCCGTTTGCTGTCAAGCGAAAGGGTAAAGTCATCCGCCCGAGGGAGGCGTTCTTAGTGCCACCTGTGGCTATCCACTCCACTAACAGTTCTACCCCCATCATCCCCCCCTTAGTTGGAAGACCCCGAACCCGCCCCCTGTCCAAAGTTGGTGGCTCGGTGGCTGGGTTTAATGGCCAGAAAGATGCACCTCATCAAGACAAGTCAAATTTGAGCAGCGAAGAACTTAACCAATCCATTGAATTCATATTAGATGAGTCCGAGGGCTACGAGGAAGCAGCAGCAGCAGGAGCCGGAGCAGGACCAAGCGGAGCTTTTCTACCAAAGGTTATTAAATCGGGTGGCGCGCTGTCCAAGCAGTTGCCGCCGGTCAGTCTTGCAGTCGGCACAAAAATCAAAATGATACCCTCCAGCCAGTTCGTCCAGATCAAATCCCTGCCGCAGAGCAAGCTTATCAACTACAAGCCATCAAGTGGACCCACCACCACTTCTACAGGCAACATTGCAAGCATTGTGAAGACATTGCCGGGCTCTTCATCCGGTGGCCAACAGATCTTTACCGTGAAAACGCCAACGGGCCAAACGACACAGTTTACAACAGCGGGACCATCTACCTCATCGACATCGTCATCTTCATCAGCCGGAGGACAGCAGAAGTACACGGTGTTCAAGAACGCCAACGGCATGACGATGCTGCAACTTACTAAGCCCGCTTCGGCAACCAGCAGCAGCCATAGCCCCTCGGGAAATGTGGATCTGTCCAACATCATAGACATGCCCATTGTGTTTGCCGATAACGAAGGCAACATCGCTGATCAGCAGCAACAACAGCAGCAGAATCTGGAAAAGGAAATAAAAACAGGTGTGTGTCAACTCGTGAACCATTGCTTTAGAAAATCTTCCTAATGACTATTCCTGGCTTTCCTCCTCAGCTCCCATTAGGACTGCAAACAAGGCCCCGCTTATCATCAGTCAGAAGATCATTAAGGAGGCCAACAAGCCACCGGGCATTGTCACCACTAGCGGCACCACCACCACCAAGACAGGCGGCGGCAACATTGTGCTCAACAAGGGCATGCATCAGTTATTTACCACCTCATCGCCCCCTGGCGCAACAGTGGCTGGCCAGAACAAGGTGCTCTACATCAATCGCAACACCATGAAACCAATGGGCAATATGGTGGCAACTGGCGCCCATCGTTTGCCCATACGGATTTTAAGCAACCCAAAGACGGGAGCAGTGACTTCCAGTAGCCCTTTGGTGGTGGATCCCGCCACGGGATCTTTGGTGCCCGGCGTTAAGACCGTCAATGTGCAAACCATTAAGCCAACGTCTGCTGTCCGTCAGGTGGGAACCACCAAGGCCTATTCCCAGTTCCAGGTGATCAATAGCGGCACACCGGTCACGACTACTGCACTTTCTGGCGATGGCAAGGCTCCGCTAAGGAATGTATACTTTAAGTCCGCAGCCGGGCTCAAGCAAGTACCTGTACAGATGCTTGCAAATCGCTTACCGTCATCATCAGCTTCTACTCAACCTGGAGGACCTGCCGGTATGCGCCGAGTGGTCAACATTAGCACCGTTTCCAAGCTGGCCACGGGACCAGCTGGCCCCGACGCTAAGGTCATCAAACTGCAGCCCACAGGTGCGACAGCAACTGTTACCAAAGTAGAGGCGATAGCACCTGCTACTCCAACGCAGAGCAAGAAGTAGGACTAGAATTGTTCGATGTGGACTATATCGAATTCTATATAAGGGATATAAATGTAAATATGTTAAGAGAAGTAGAAATAAGTTTTGAATTTTAAACTCTTTTATTATTTGAGAGTTTTATTTCAACAAAATAAAAGAAACACTTTTAAATTGAAGCTCGTTCATTAAAATATGCTAAATGCAAGTTCTGGGAATTGCAGGGCTTCGTGTGCACACTTGTGCGAATTCCAGGTCCAGGTATGGTTTTGGATTACTTATGTATATCTTATATGCATGTACAGTATCTGCATTTATGGCAATCAGAGAACAGGAAGCGCGGCGTGAGAAACCCCTAGGAAAATGTCTGAAATTCCATGAAAGCTTGCTGGATTTTTTGGCCCCAAAGTGCGTTGGTTTCGAGAGGAGGAGCTTGCCCGAGAGCGGAGCGGAGATTATATAAGTACAGCAGGCGTTCACACGGCGGTTGCACTTCGAGGACGGACCAGTGCCTTTCAATCTGTGGCGCTCATGGCGCGTCATATTGCTTAGAATTGCATTTTGGCGGTAGAGCTGTAAAAAAAAGCTAAGATTTCATTGAAGCTAGCTCCATGGGGACACACGGATATGCATTATGTAGGTATGTGATTTATCAGGAAAATACATACGTAATGAAAT
>JAEIIO010069208.1:0-11861 GCA_018874655.1 Drosophila diplacantha | reverse complement strand
GCTCCCCCCGGCGAACACTAAGCATAAATCTGATGATAATGAGGAATGGGAGGGAGAACTCACCTTTAGGATCTGAGTTTTGCGAAAACTCAGCTCGTCCTCGGCAGTCGCGGAGAAGTCGTGTTTGGCAATCGCTTCCATTGCTGCGCGTTGCTTGCTTGTGCGTAATTGCAAACGCTGTCGAAGTCACTTTCAGTTTAGCTTTAGTTAACGTTTATGGCTATTTGAGATTTGCTATTTGCTACTGGCTACTTGCTATTCTGCTTGCTTTATCAGCCTTGATGCACCACACACACACACTCACGCACAGCATACATGGGCAGGTTGGATTTCTCGCCTGGCTCTCTCCTCACACTACAAGTGCTGTGGAAATGAAAACGAAACGAACAGATTCCGTTATTAGTTTGCGCGCATTATATAAACAATAACTCATGGATGTTCGACGGCGGCGCGATTTTCTGGTTAATAATATTCTTGGGCGGAAAGCGATTAAAAATACACCGACATCCCAGGCAGCAGCAACACAGAATGACAGGCGGCGACAACACAGCGTTCTCTCGCTCTCGCTCGGTCTTCGCGTGTGTGGGTGTGTGTGAGCGTGGCAGCGTTGCCAGCAGCTTGCGATTTGGAAATTCAGGGAAAAGCAGGTACCGCAAAGGCAATTAAGCCCTGGCTGGCACTAACTTGTTGGGCCCAGAATCGGTGTATTTCACATAAATTCTAAAACCCAGGCTTAGCAATATAGATATTCGACACAAACTAGGGCGTGGGTGCTCGCTGTTGGCAATGCTGCTACGGTGACGTTGTTGTTTGTTTTATTTTTTGTAACCCCAATAAACACACACACTCACACGCGCGCGGCTTATTCACGATCCGCTTGTATTTATTAGTACAAGTTTCGGCGGAGTTTTACGGAATTTTCTCGCTTGCGAGCCGGCCGCTGTTTTCATTTACGGCGAGTTGGGGTGTTAAAAGCTTATGTGATTATGATAAATGCGGGGAACAGGAGAAATACCATTATACTACGCTAAAATGTAATTCACTTTTATTTTCATAGCAGCGTGACCGCGTTTGGACAGGTCAGAAACACCGAATACCGGAAAACGTCCTAGTTTATGGCAACACTTCTCCGGTATACCGGCATTTCCACAATTAGTGATTTGTGTATATGTTGATACTTGGTCACACTGGGGTATCGCGTCTGACGCTTCGCCATTTTTCAAATCTAGTTAGCGACGCCTAAAAACGGCACTTTCCTCGTCAGATTATACATATTATCAAATTGCCACATACGGATTCTACTACGCCCCATCGCCGCCATGCAGCGTCACAAGGAACTATACAAAGAGCAGATGTTAGTGCTGAGTCCCCGCAATCACATCCAGACCAATAGGGAGCGACAGCAGGAACGACGCGCCAAAAGCAGAGAAGAATGCTTTCAAAACAACCGGATAATTAATGTAAGTCCCACTCCGGTTAAAGCCAAGCCGCAACAGCATTCAAAGCCTCAGACACAGTCGCCGACCCCAATGGCTCCTAAAGAGAACGAGGCGCCGCCAAGTGAACAGCAGCAGAATCCAGCCCAGGACCTGCCGCCGAATAAGAAAGATAGCAAAACAGCTCGCCACCAACAGTTCCTGGACCGCTTCAAAAAATGGAATGCCGCCAGGAAGGAGGAACTCAAAATGCAAGAACAGTTGCGGCGTGGTCAGCCCGTTAAGCCTTCGGCGGGCACTGTCATTAAGGCAGCTGCTGCGATGCCCACATCAGCGGTATTCCGAGCACCCGTCGTGGGACAGCTGCCGCCCCAGGGACAAGAGGATGAGTGTGGGCCTGATTTTAAACCACCCAAGAAGCGGCAGTCGCTCTACGTCATTGTCAATCCTAGGGCCAAGGTAATGGAACAGAATCAAATTGGCACAGCGCCTCAGACGAGCAGGCTTAGAATCCAGCCCACTAAACAATCCAGAGTGCAAAGCAAACCTGTAGCTGGGGTAGTAAAACCAGTGCCAACAAAGAAGACAGCTTCTGCTGCCCCTTCATCAAGGCAAGCATTTGTAGCGGCTCCTATGAAGGAGCACCCTAAAAGCACCCCTTCAGTCATGCCGGCAAGAAAGCCAATGCTTTTGGCCAGGTCAAAGACAACTGAGCAGACTCAGGCAGTCAAAACTAAAACTGTGGTCCCAGCACCTAGCCAACCACGAGCGCAATCCACTATTCTCCGCCCTAGAGCGCCTTTTACGCCGGCTACTGCGACCAAAATGCCTCCATCAACCAGCGGCCAAAGGACCCAAGTGCAGCTAACCACTGCAACCCATCCGCGTCCGAAACTTACCAATGTAATGACTAAGTCTTTCGAGAAGCCCGCCGTGAACAGAGCACAAGCCGTAGTTCGGGCAAATATAGTGAAGCCACAGCCCATACGAGGCGGGGCTGCTGGCAAATTTAAAGCGGCAGGTATAGCCCACAAAGCTCCAGGTATAGCCAACAAAGCGGCAGGTACAGCCAACAAGGCAGCCCATCAGTCCGTTCGGATGAAGGCCACCAAGGCAAAGAGCACCTACACAAGACTGGAGGAGAAAGCCCGGAAGCTTCCGCAACTTAAGACAGAATTAGTTCTGGCGGCGACTGATGTGATTCCGCATACGCCGATGGAGGAGGAGCAGGTTAAAAATCCTTTTCTGGCCCAGTCCACATCCACGCAATACAGGAATACAGCTAGTCTCCTAGATGCCTTTGGCGACGTCACCGCGTTGAGTCCGGTGGCATCGGGCAAAAAACTAGGAGATAAAGTGGCTAAGCGGCAGCTGTTGCCTGCTAGTAACTCTAAAAAATCAGATTCGAGTTCCAAAAATAAGTTCACCTTTACGCGGTACTCGGTGGCCAATTTAGATGCGGACGAGTCGTTAGCCTTGGAACCACTGCAGACAACAAGTGAGTTGATAACTATTTGTTCTCCATTAGTGATCTCATATTCCCTTCCAGTTCAAGGAGATGCCGGTGAAACCACGCTCGTACAGGCAGCGGAGAAAGCACAGCCACATCCCCTTTCGGTTAAAGAAGGGGGCGGTGATGCCACGATTGTGAAGGCAGCCGAGAAGGCACAGCCCCATTCCCTTCCAGTTAAAGAAGAGGTCGGTGATGCCACGATTGTGCAGGCATTGGAGAAGACTCTGCCACGCCGCGACTCCGAGGGCAAATCTAACTATCTCAGTCCCTTTGTGAGTGTTTCGCGCGGAAAGGTGAACTCCCGTAGTGAACGGGAGAAGCGGAATAGCTTTTACTTGCAAGACGGGGAGACGCCGGCGGAAGTACGTAGGACCATCGAATCCGTTATGTACTTCCGGGTGCAGCTGGAAGATGAGATCACGCGCCTTCAAGCCCTCTGCAGCGAGTGGGAGGCGTACAGCAAGGCGAACGAGGAGCGGCTGCAGGAGACAGGCGGCGGTGACATGATCAACGTGACTGTCGGACAGACGCGCCTGCTTACCACAAAGAAGATGATGCAGTTCAAGGGACTGATTGATCGCTGCGAAGCTGGAGCTAAAGGCAAAAACCAACTGCCAAACGATGGCAGCGAATCTACCAAGCCAGTGCAACCCGAGGATCTGGAGGGCTGGTGGGACATGTTGCGGCTGCAGAGCGACAACGTGGACAAGCGATTTGCGAGCCTTGAGCGTTGGAAGGCGAATGAGTGGCTGGACCCGGATGGAGTGACGGAGGAAGCAAAGAAGCCGGAGCACGCAAAGGACAAGCCAAAGACAAAGCTTAGTCGCAAGGTAAATATGAAAGCAAAGGCCAAGCCCAGCAGACATTTGCAGCAGTTCCTCCGCAAAGCCTATGCCAACATGGAAAAATCGAAGCTGGAGGAAGAGCCAAAGAACGATGGAATCCCACCGACGCCCTCGCGTCGTAGCTCGCAGCGCCTCATCGTGGTGCGAGACCGCAGATCCTTCTCGCCGGCCCGCACAGTTCTTCGCGTGTCCACTGGCGAAGGACGGTCCTCCATTGCACCCAATGCGCTGTTGAAAACAGCCCTGATTGCTGCTGCGGAGCAGAATGCTGTCGACAGAACGCCACCGCCGAAATCTCGCCCCTCCATTCTGAAGACACCCGGCACCATAAAGCGCCAGAACCGTGGTGTCGTCTTCAGTGCCAAGAAGAGCGTTCGCCGTTTCCAGTTTACCATCGAGGAGGGCAACATCAGCACCGAAGAAAAGTTGGGCTCAGACCAGTTAGAGGACTGCGAAGAAGATATGTCCCTGGATATGTCTACTGAGCGTAGATCCTTGGATCAGGACATGACAGCGATTGCCCATGATGAAAACAATCAAACTCTTAGGGCTTACACGCTTCGTAACCGTAGAGTCCGTCTCCGTCCGTCGTCGGAGTTTATGTAATGTTGTGTTATTTGAATATTTAAATTCGATTTAGCGTTGTTTTCAGTTTTATGTTACATATCAAGATTTAATTGTATAATTTTGCGCAGAAGAAAGCATGCTCAATACGTAACATTTGGTTTATAATATTAATTAAATTATCAATACCACAAAAATTTGATTTATGCTGTTATATTGCTTTACTATCTTCCCAATAAGAAAGAAAGCGCGAAAAATGCAGTGTGCCTATGTAACTCCAATTATATGGATGAACGATTTGAAAGATCTCTTTTAGAACTGGCCACACTTAAATTGCCCATAAATGCTTACGTTAGAGCTGCCAGACTGCGCAAGAAAATCTTGTAAAATTTCGGGTCTGCAGCTATTTACAGTATTTCAAAAACCTTAAAACTGTATACGCAGCCCTGGAGAACAAAAACAAAATGTTTTCTCAGCTTCAAATTCTCTGGAAAGTCCCCTGACCCAAGGCAACTACGTTTTGAACGAAAATAAAGCGATTAAAATATCGATACATTGTGGTATAATTAGTATATTTTCAATCGAGTGCCTCTCCGCCCTAGATAAATTTTATGTCTCATCAACAGAGTGAATAGAGTTCCGACGGAAATTTAAATTGAATTTTGAATTTGCAGTTGAACCCGGTTGTAAATAAGCGCTGATAAGGCGCCCCGGTGAAAGTGCGAGTGATAGTGATACCGCGACGCACAGATAGCTGCAGCGACTAACAAGATTGCCATTGTGGTCGCGACGCCGCTGATGAGTTGAACGCATTTCGCAGCGCACACGACGGTACAGATTTTCTTTTTGTTTTGCATGCAGTAACCGCGTACTGTGTGCATGTAAAGCGCCAGAAAAGAGCTAGGAACTATAACCAACGGCACAAGAGGCGGACAAAGCAACTGGCCATGGACACCAGTGGCGGCAATTTAGGTGAGGATGCACTTGGACTTTCGTATTTCAAATTGAATTTTCAACCCAGCGGTACAGCGTGTACTTGGCCTGGCAGTTGGTCCCACGTCCCCGGCCGCTGGCGCGCAAATTGTTCCCGCGGATAAGAGGCCCCACCCTCCCCCTAGTACCACTCAGATTAATGACCTTGACGTAGAAAAGGGTCCCTGTTATGTATTTTGATTCCAACGAACGCTGCTTTTCGCTTATTTGTAAACTGTTTGGGGTCTGCTGACGAAACGAAAAGTGCTTTTAACGTTGTGGGAACATCCCAATCAAATTTCCCAGTTCAGCCTTGCCAGACTGTTTGACGCACACATACGCTATGGCTTACTTGTATTGGTTTTTTTTTGGTGGGGTACAGTCTTGGGGGCAGGTTTTAATTGCACTGAAATAGTGCATAAAAGTGCAAGTAAGGATTTAGAGAAATGCCAATTAAAAAATAGCAAGTGCCTCTCGACCTTGGTAAGTCTGTTCGTTTTGTGGAGGCCTGTGTTTAACTGGCTGAAAAAACGCGCACAAAATAATTTCCCTGCATAACGTCAACAAGGGCTGCCAACTTAAATTAAAGTGGCAAGAAAGTAAAGTATTTATAAAACATTAGGTTCAGTTAAGCAAAAACAAGTGAGTTTTACGTTAATTTTAAACCCTAATTACTTAATCTAGGAATTCTATAATCTAATAACCTAGTTAATTAGAAGAATCGGGGTGAACTGACCGTCGCCTATCGATAACTCCCTTCGGGTTGGCAGCTCTTTACCACAGCACATCAGTGCTGCCACTTTTTAAGCAAAACTAAAAATCCTAAAAAAAATCTTATAATAAAGACTAGATATTTATGTATGTACATAATATTTATGTATGTACAGAGTTGGTTCAATGGTAATGATATTTCTAATACCGATTTGGAAAACATAGTTTTGAAAAAGGTGTATATGCCCCCTTAAAAAAAAAACGGAAAAACCCAATACATATTATGAAAAATCCAGAATTCCCACTTCCCGCAATTCTCAATTTTTCCCACATCTGTATTTTAAAATAAGCCAAATTTGACGGGGAAAAAGCTGAAGTGGCAGGCTTGCAGCACATTTTGGTTTACGCAATTTCGGACCAAGATTTTCCAAAGTTCTTCCGGGAAAGCATTGCGCCCTGCCAGGACAGCCGATTTGAAACTTGTGAGTGTCGAAGGAGTTCCACGCACCAAACCCTCCTCTCTGAACTCATATCTTTAGTTACGAACGCCACAGGAGAGCGAACGAAAGCCCAGAACCATGTCACATGCATTTGCCACTGCCGTCTGCCGGTCCGCCGCCCCAATGGCTCTGGCGATGCGCTGCAGCCGGCGGGCCATGAGCTCCGCAAGGATGTTGCGGCTGGCTGGCGCCTCAGCCGCTTCCACTGTCCGCAAAGACTGGCAGGGCCAGGGACTCCTCACTGCCGCCGCCGCCACCGGCAACATGCAGCAGTATCTGCGCGAGTACGCCAACGAGAAAAGGGTGTTCGAGCGCACCAAGCCCCACTGCAATGTGGGCACCATTGGACATGTGGATCACGGGAAGACCACACTCACGGCGGCCATCACCAAGGTGCTGGCAGACAAGCAGCTGGCCGAGAGTAAGAAGTACAACGAGATTGACAATGCGCCTGAGGAGAAGGCGCGCGGCATCACGATCAATGTGGCCCACGTCGAGTACCAGACGGAGACGCGCCACTACGGGCACACCGACTGCCCCGGTCATGCGGATTATATCAAGAACATGATCACCGGCACCGCCCAGATGGACGGCGCCATCTTGGTGGTAGCCGCCACTGACGGCGCCATGCCACAGACCCGAGAGCACATGCTGCTGGCCAAGCAGATCGGCATCGATCACATCGTGGTGTTCATCAACAAAGTGGACGCGGCCGACCAGGAGATGGTCGATCTGGTTGAGATGGAGATCCGCGAGCTGCTTACCGAGATGGGTTACGACGGCGACAAGATCCCGGTGGTGAAGGGCTCGGCGCTGTGCGCCCTAGAGGACAAGAGCCCCGAGATCGGCAGGGATGCGATCCTTAAGCTGCTGCAGGAGGTCGACAGCTTTATTCCCACTCCGGTGCGCGAGCTGGACAAACCTTTCCTGCTGCCTGTGGAGAATGTGTACTCGATTCCCGGTCGCGGCACCGTCGTTACCGGGCGCCTGGAGCGCGGCGTGGTAAAGAAGGGCATGGAATGCGAGTTCGTTGGCTACAACAAGGTGCTCAAGTCGACGGTAACGGGCGTGGAAATGTTCCATCAGATCCTGGAGGAAGCGCAGGCTGGCGATCAGCTGGGTGCTCTGGTGCGCGGTGTTAAGCGCGATGACATCAAGCGCGGCATGGTCATGTGCAAGCCGGGCAGCGTGAAAGCTCTGGATCAATTAGAGGCACAGGTGTACATTCTGTCTAAGGAGGAGGGCGGCCGCACCAAGCCCTTCATGTCCTTCATCCAGCTGCAGATGTTCTCGCGCACATGGGACTGCGCCGTCCAGGTGCAGATTCCCGACAAGGAGATGGTCATGCCAGGCGAAGACACCAAGCTGATCCTGCGCCTTATCCGGCCAATGGTGCTGGAGCAGGGCCAGCGCTTTACCCTGCGCGACGGCAACCTAACCCTGGGCACCGGTGTCGTCACCAAGACCATGGCCGCCTTGACTGAAGCGCAGCGCTCCGAGCTGACGGAGGGCAAGAAGGCGCGCGAGAAGAAGGTGGCTGCCAAGAAGTAGAGCCTCGCATCGGAACGCTGTCAGTCATTAAATAGAATCATATTCTTAAGCGATTTTTATGCATATTGTATAAGTTTGTTGGCGCTTCAACCGCAGTCCCAGTCGAGAAAAATAATAAAAACAAACACCCGAAACTGAACGAGAAGTTAATATTAAATACATTTTTCAGTTAAGAATAATTAAAAAAGAAAACTAGCTTGGAATATGGAAAAATGTTTATAAGTCCAGGGATAAGATTCAATTCAAAAATATGGCGCCTAGTTGGTAGACTTATCGCACGTGGCATCGAGTACTTCTTCCACGTGGCTTATCGATATCGGAAATCGATGTTTGAAACCTTGAACATACCGATTTTTGGTGTTGGAAAGAAACGTTGCAACCGCAGCTGATGATAAAGAACATTTTGAAATTATAATTTTGAAAATCAGTAAATATGAGTATGTACCGCCTTGACTACTCTGCGGGTATTGCCAAACCAGCCGAAGTGCATTGGATGATGTGAAAATAATAATTCTTTTATTGCCCACAGATTCCCTTGAAGACAACACTCCATTGCCCGAACTAAGTTTTGAGGATTTGCTGGAGCCAGCGGAGGATAAGAGCCCACAACACATGGATATCGATGTCTTGGACTCGGAGGACGAGGATGCCTCCGGTCACGACATGGTTAGTGACTCGCTGCACACGCCACAGTTCAAGAAATCCACCGTTCACATACTGGAGAACAAGCGGCTGTCCACCCCCATCCTCAAGACGCATGCTATCAAGTTGGTGACCTCAGGGACGGGACTAGGAAGCCTGGGCGGGACACAGACCACATCAGTCAAGCCTCAAATAACGGACGTAAAGATCCTGAACAAACTCAAACCAATCACCAGCAGCAATAGCAGCAGCATTACTAGCAACGTCAAGATCGTCACCACAGCCGCGCCGAGCGGAGTGACCAAGACGCTAAACAACCTGACACAGATCAAGACGCCCGATGGCCGGATACTCTACGTTCAGAAGTCTACGCCCGGAACACCCAATGCAGCTAAAGGAAGCACTGTGGCTGCGCCACCGACTGGAGGAATACGCCGCCTCGTTGCCCCGGCAAACATACAAAAGGCGGTGCTCTCCAAGGGCGTGACAATAGCGAGCCCTGGCTTAGTCAAGGCTGCGGTGCCTGTCAAGGCAGGTGCCCATGGCTCCGTTCCCATCACCATCAAGGGCATTACACCTCTGGCCTCTGGTGGAGTTGGAGGGAAGACAGCTACATCCAATGCGGCGCCTGCTCCACAGGCCACCAAAATCCATGTGGTGCGCACAGCCGACGGAAAGATCATCAAAATCAATCAGACGACTTCGCCGGTTCTCCTGAATGCCAAACCACCAGCCAGTGGAGTCGCAATGACCGCGGGAACCTCTGCTGCCACACCCGCTGCCACACCCGCTGCCATCTCCCCCACCAAAGGCAACGTGGTCCTAGGCAAATCCGTCGGCCAGGTGGTTCTCAAGACAGCAGCTCCTGCTGCGACTCCGGTGAAGCAAGCTACTGCCACGACAGGAACAGTTTCCAGTGCAAACAGCTCTGGGACACCCGGGAAGATGTTGGTACAGAGTGGCGGAAAACAGATCCTGGTGTCCAGCAAGAACATCATTAAGCTATCACCAAAACCGGGTGCTACCAGTGCCATAACCAACACGGCCGGCGGGCAGGGCGGCAGCTTGTCCACGAGCGCACTGCACGCAGTTCAGCTGCCCGGCAAGGAAGGAGTGCAATATGTACGTGTATGGACCAGCAACAAGGGTGCAGCCGGGACAACTGCAGCCGGAACCAGTGCAACCACAACGAGTGTAGCTGGGACAAGTGCATCCGCGCCGAATGCAGGCGTGCCTGTGCCTGTTCCGAAAGCCATGCCAGGCCAGAAGATAACAGTGGTACGGTCTCAGGCTGGAGCTTTTACACCCACCTCACCCTCCACTTCAGCAGCAGCCTCTGCAGCATCAGCTCAAAAGGCAAACAACGCCGTGAGCAGCAACTCTAACAAGATTATAATGCGGTCAATGGGCAGTATTGTCCCGTTGCCCTCCATTCAGACGTTGGTCTCTAAGGTGTGTATAAGTCTCTCTTCCTGTTTCACCGATTCATAACCATTGTCAACCTTTGCAGCGTGCGCTGGGCGCCAGCACCAACGCCACAAAGTCGGCCAGCGGGGCCAGCAGCAGCACCGGGCCTAGTGGACAGGATGAGTCGCCACGCAAGAACCGGCTAACCGATCTCAACCTGCAGCTTAAGCATCTGGCCGCCAGTAGCGGCGATGCTAGCGACAGCAGCGATGCAGGTCCGGAGGCAAAGAAACCGCGCTTTGTGATCACCATGCAACAGGGCTCCCAGCAGCAACGCCTGGCGGCTGGCACCAACTCCAGTTCCAATGCGCCCAAGAAGATCTACAACTTTATGAAGACGACGGGAGCCAATGGGGTGAAGTACATGATCTGCAATTCAGGCGTTCCCCAGTCTTCGACCAGCTCTATGCGGCGGGGATACACTGGCTATGTGGACAACAAATTGCGGCGACCGCTGTCCATTGCCTCGCAGCATGCGAGGTTCAAGCAGATGAATCCCCAGCAGCAAGCAAAGCACTTGCAACTGCAGGCGCAGGCCAAGCAGAGGATCCGCCAGCAGCAGCTGCAGTCGGCGGGGCAGGCCAAGGGGAACTCGCTGCCAACACTGCCCACACAGCCGCCTCAAGTCACGAAAGCCGCGGCTGCCGGCAAGCCGCTCTTCGAGATACTGAAAGCACCGTCGACTGGGGCAGGAGCTGGCGCGGCCGCTGATGCACTAGCCGTCATGACGTCGCGCCGTAAGCATTGTAATTGCAGTAAATCGCAGTGTCTTAAGCTGTACTGCGACTGCTTTGCGAACGGCGAGTTCTGCCAGGATTGCACCTGCAAGGATTGCTACAACAATCTGGACTACGAGGTGGAGCGAGAGCGAGCTATTCGCAGCTGCCTAGATCGCAACCCAAGCGCCTTCAAGTAAGTGGTTTAAGTTGATCGATTAACCAATAGTTAACTTACACTTCCGCTTCACTTTACTTTTTATTAGGCCCAAAATTACGGCACCCAATTCGGGTGACATGCGTCTGCATAACAAAGGATGCAATTGCAAAAGATCCGGATGCCTCAAGAATTACTGCGAATGCTATGAGGCCAAGATTCCCTGCACCAGCATATGCAAATGCGTGGGTAAGTAGAGGAATTGCTTGATTTTCTATAAAATGTAACCATAACTAATTTAAACTCTTTCGTTTTGCAGGCTGTCGAAACATGGAAGACCGTCCGGACGTGGACATGGACTCATTTGACGGACTGTTAGGTGACAAGACTTCACGAAGGGTTACTGAAGCGAACGATAAGCACACGCTGAGGAACCGCTCCAAAATGTATCTGACGGACGATGTCATTGAGGCGACCATCATGTGCATGATATCGCGAATTGTGATGCACGAGAAGCAGGGCACGCCCTTTGAGGACACCGAGCGCGAGGTAATGGAGGAGCTTGGAGAAAGCCTCAATCAGATAATCCTGTTTGCCAAGGAGAAGAACGATACATCAGCGCAGCTAGACGAGTTCAATGTAGCTTCTTAGTGCACCAAGAGCTGGCCACGGCTGCTAATTTAGTCACACATGAATTAGTTTTTAAGTTCAAAGAGTTCTTGACCTTTTCTAAAACCCACGTAATAATATATTTTGGCTTTCTAAAAGTTGACCTTAAATTTTACTA
>JAEIIO010069153.1:0-18771 GCA_018874655.1 Drosophila diplacantha | reverse complement strand
CTCCGTGTGGCTCCTGTAATGCGGCTTGCGTCTAATGGTGGCGAAGTATGGCGCTGGCTGTTTGGTGCGTTGCTGCTGCAACTGTTGCAGCTGCTGCAGGTGCTGCTGATGGTGCTGCTGCAGCTTCGACTGCGACTGCGACAGGGACTGGGACTGTCGTCACACTGTGGTCTCGTCATCATCAATATTCCGCCTGTTTGGAAATCGTACAGAATTAGTCGGGCGCTGCATTTGGCAGGGTTTTCACATATTACAAATTACCAAACTGTGCTACTCTATACTCTAATTTACGTGCTTCATTACGGCGTGCACCTGTGCGATAAGTTGGAATTTGTGGCAGTCTCACAAAATGCATGCGACGTTCGTGCATGAACGAACGTGTTTAATGTTAAATTTGGTTGAGGCGAAAGCATAATTTATGCAACGGAATTATCAAAGTGAAAAAATAAATACATAAATCTATGGGGGAGGTGTGTGAGTGTGTGTAGTACTTGAGGTATGTTGTGTGTGTTTGGTGTGGTTATTATATGTATATGCTGCTAATGGTTTCTGGGTGACTTTTTTCGGTGAATCATAATCATTATCGGGCGCCACTCGCATCGATAATTAATTTACTAAAGGGGGGACTCGGCTTCAACGCAACATTCGACATTAATTTAGTGTACGGAAAATCATTGGCTAATTCACTCAGTCACTCTGTGGGTAGGACTGAGCGGGGACTAGGACTAGCTAAGCGGAGGACATCGCTCCGATTCTAAGCCATATACCATATTGTTAGCGACCAGGGGTACTGCTGCCTCTGCTGCCGGCGGTGCAGCCAAATAATGTCGAACTGTGGAGATGTTCAGGTTTGTATTTAAGGTTTCTTTTCTGTTTCTGACTCTGCTGCTGTTGTGGATGCTGTGTTAGTGGGTGAGTGGTGGGTGGGATGATTGATACACAAACTGAATGCCTTGTTAGATGAGAGAATTAATAAATGCGTGTGATAAATGCAGAATTCAATATTTTACACGTTCCAATTAAATGCAGCAATTCGAACATTCGGATTACAAATTAGAAATTAGAGACGAGAGACAGATTCAACCGATTCGATTAATCAAACTAATGAATAAACCAACATTCGGGTTACAGAAATCAAGATTCAATATTTACATTCAATTTCCAATGGTCAAATCAAATTAAAAACTGGTGCACTTCGAAATTAGTTAAAGAGATCGAATCAAATCGAAGCGATGCACTTTAAATCGAACAGAAAAACGAAAAAGAAGGGAAAAACGCAAACGAAGACGTTGATGGAGAGTGGAAAATGGGAATGTGATGTGCGACTTGAAAATGCATTTTCCTTGTGGTTTACC
This sequence comes from Drosophila diplacantha, assembly GCA_018874655.1. Taxonomy (NCBI): domain Eukaryota; kingdom Metazoa; phylum Arthropoda; class Insecta; order Diptera; family Drosophilidae; genus Drosophila; species Drosophila diplacantha. The sequence continues at coordinate 17,416 of JAEIIO010069153.1, read as the reverse complement.
TCTGAGCTGTAGTTGTAGTTGTAGTAGTTGTAGTAGTTGTAGTAGTTGTGGTGTGGTTGTTGTTTGATTTGGTTGGATTTTTGGGTTTGAATAGAACATGGAGAGCACGGGACAGCCATAGCGTTTTGCATTACGTCGAATTTCATTTTGCAGTTTGGTAGTTTTTTTGTGGTTAACAGTGTGCGTCGTGTTTAGTTTTATTGTGTCAATGATAGAGGGGGAGAAAGAGAGAGACGGAGAGCACGAGATTGGAGAGAAAGATAGTGAAAGATAGTAAAATTAGATTTGCTTCAAACGTTCCCAGGACCAGCTGAAAGGATATGGATTGGCGCATGAGTGAGTGTGAGCATGTAAGCGTGCAGTGTGGATGAGAGCGTTTGTACCACATTCATTGTTTCAGGTTCCATTGTTGTGGGTTCGGTTCAGGGGGTTATGTCGTTGTTAAGAAATGGAAATGGAAAAACAGGAGAATCAAAAACAAAGGACCTTAGATTAATTGCTGGACTCAAAAGTGACTGCGACTGGGAGGACCTCGAGGAGTCCTCCAACCAAAACTAATCTCAATAGGCCAACGCAAAATCAAATCAAGAGACAGGATGTACACCGAGTACAAGAAGCATTAACTCTGGCCACCAGAACCACAACGAAACTGAAAGCAAAACCGAAACCGAAACCGAGACCGAGGGCCACCACCAAGTGCTGGAAAGTCAGAGGAATCTGCGTGTCAAGTCCCCTTTTATCAGAAGCAACCAATTATGTCATCTTTAAACACTCTGCAAGCTTTCAGGGCGCAGGCTTCCCTCACAGATTTCTCGACCTGCCAGAAGGCGGGGCACTCCGTGTGTCCTTCCAAAACTCACTCAGTGTCCGTGATGCTGGCCAGTGGCCCCAGTGGCTGCATGGGCGCCACCATGCTGGAGGGCGGGGACGAGGCTCGGGAGCTGTGCCGCGATCCCCCGCCGTTCAGAGTGTGCCGCGCCAGCAGGCCCGGATTGTTGACATCGTTGACCAGGCCCAGTCCCGGAGGCGGCGTCTGCATCAGCTGGGATCCGTGGAGCGACGGCGGCTGCGTGTGACTTAGCTTCCTGGCGGGCAAGTGGTCCTCCTCCGCGGTGTACGGGAAGTGGTAGCCATTCTTATCCGAGCCCTCGGACAGTCTGTCCTGCAGGTGGTGTTGCTGCTGCTGGAGCTGCTGCTGCTGCTGCTGGAGCTGCTGCTGCTGTTGTTGGTGGTAGTCGTTCTTCAGCAGCGAGTGCACCGAGTGCAGGGAGTCCGTGGCATAAGCGGGCTGCCGCTTCAGACTGTAGTGGCCGTCCCTGGAGCCGTAGATGTCGGGGGTGATGCGGTCCTTGGAGAGGTAGGGCGACTCCGACTTGGCGCCGAGGTAGCCGCTGCCCAGCGTGCGCTGCTTGTCGTATATATTGTCGCTCAAGTAGGCCGCATCCGGGTGGAAGCTGCGCATGTGGCCGATGGTCTGGGAGCCACTGCCCCCGCCCGGATAGTCCTTCTCGCTGCCATAGTGACTGGGCGGCTTGTAGGAGCCGTACTTGTCCGGATACTCGCCCCGCCGCCCGTACAGGCTGTCCTCGTAGCCGTCGCGCGCATCCCTTATGTTCTCCAGGATCGAGGGCGGCATGTTGATCTTGTTGTGGTGCTGCTGCAGGTAGCTGGTGTCCGTGAGGTCGGGATTGGGCAGGGGGTTCGGCGAGATGGTCATCTTGGCCTGGCCGTGGACGTGCTCGTTGTCGGAGCCCGTGTCCTGGGACCAGCGTCCAATGTTCGGCGGCGACTGCAGATAGGCGTCCGGCAGCTGGCTGGACCATCGAGGGGCGTACACGGGTTTGCTGACGCTGGGGAAGAGCTGCGGGCTCTGGACCACATTCAGCTCCGGTGGAGTGGTGGCCTGCACGTGCTCCGTGATGTTCGGCAGGTAGGCGGGCGTCGAACTCACCGCCGTGCTGCGATGCGTGCCCGAGGACCGGGCCGTGCGGGATTCGTCGTCATCGCTGGAGTGACTGGAGGCCAGCTCCAGAGATCTTCCGTCCGTCTCTGAGCCCGAGTCGGAGTCCTTCCTCTGGCGGCGCGGCTTCTCCTCGCCTCCCCTGCTCCGTCCGGTTGTGGAGGACTCGAAGCCCCTCAGGAAGCTGGGCGCATCGCTCGCGGAGTTGTAGTTAGAGGTGGATGTGGAGGTCTGTCGCAGCTGGCCATCGCTGTAAGGACTCGAGCTGGTCTTGGCCGTGCTTCTGGAGGTGGTGCTGCTGGCGCTAATGCCGATATTCCTGCGGGTAGTCGTGTCGTATCCTCCGGCCAGGAAGTTATTCGGCCTGGCTGCCCCGTTCACGTTGTGCGAACTGTTGCTGACCACCATGGAGGAGTCCAGCAGGGGCACCTTGCGGCCCATGCAGCGCAGACAGGTGCGCTGCAGATTCTCCCGCACCCGCTTGTTGATGATGCAGTATCCGATGAGGCAGAAGAGTGCGTGGAGCAGCACCACGCCTGAAAGCAGAAGGCTTAGGAGCTGGGAGTGTTCCGAGGCGGCGAGTACCGCCAGGACCCACATCACACCCATCAGGGGCAGGGACACCACCGATAGCCAGAGCAGAGTGCGTAGGTTTCCAAAGCCGAGGACGTGGTCCTTGAGGGTGAAGGCCGCCTTCACGGACACGAACAGGATCAGCAGGTTGACCACGGACATGCCCGCAATGGGACCCACTAGCCACCAGACCACGGGCTCGTACACAGACAGCCAGCAGCTGAAAAAGAGAGGGAACTCATTTTAGTACAGGAAGTCATCCTTTCGGATTACCCAATCCTCCTAAAGGGAATACTCACAACAAGCTATTTCCGTACTCGTGAGCCCGAACTCCCACCGAGAGTCCGACGACGATGGCTGGCGCACCGTAGCCCATGGCGAAGTAGAAGCCCATCGGTCCGTGGTTGATGTCCCGCATCTCGGTGAGCATGCGGTACAGGTGGACGCAGTCCACCGTGGTCCAGCCGAAGGCCGCCAGCCAGAAGTAGTGCAGGCAGATGGCCGTCAGCTTGCAGGGGAACTCGCTCTCCAGGAGCTGGCGGCGCGACTGCATTCCCACGAAGAAGAGCAGCTCGGCACAGAAGACGCAGAGCACAATGTTCTGGTGGATGGTGTTCGAGTTGGTCTGCTGACCACGAAGGAGAGCCAGGGCCAGGAGGACGCCCAGCAGAAGGGGCAGTGAGACCAGGAAGGCAGAGTACGAGGTGATCTGAACGAGGAGAGAGGGTTCCGGTATGTCCTCCGGATCTATCACATCCACAATGACTGCATAGCTGGAGATATGGGTGCAGCTGCAGTTCACCAGGATCGATGGCTGCGCCGCTGGATTAAAGTCCCCGTCGAAGTCGGGAATCTCTGTCTGGCAGCCCAGGCGAGTCCATTGATTGGTGAAGGAGTTCCAGCGTACACATTGCGGGTTGGAGCGAGGTCCGAAGCGAGCCGCGTCCACGTCCAGCCACATCTGCAGCTTGATGGGTTGCGCCAGGTGAGGGGAGCCGAGAGAGCGGTAGACCACATGCTCCGGCTGCTGCAGCTGCTCTGAGGGATACGTAATCTCCACCTGCCGCTTGACCAAGCGACGATCTCTGTAGACCGCATCGTTTTCGCCCTTGGGCTGCTCATCGCTGCCGGTGGAGCTGGCGCCTTCATAGTTGGGATTAAGCACCTCGGGGGAACCCGGAGATATGATCTCCTCGCCTGAGTTGCCATGGAACTCGATGTCATCGAGGTTAAGGTGGAGGTGGGGTTCCCTCTCCTCACCACCCTCACTGCTGGAAGCCTCCAGTTGTTCTCCGTAGGAAACTGGCGGGGGCACCTCGTGGGCAGTAATCCTTATGTCCTCGATTTGCTGTTCACTGCTGCTTGTGGGAGCCTTGGGCACATCGAACACCTCAACGAACTGCTGCTCCGTGCTGCCAGTGGAAGAGGACGACGATGACGTCGATGAGATCTTTCTGGAGGGAATCTCCAGGCGTTGGATCTCCTGTTCCCTCTCCAATGAAGGCACAAGGATCTGCAGGGAGAGAATGGGAGTCGCCAGTTCCACATCGACGCCCCAGCGACGAGTGATGGTCTCATCGTAGAGATCGGGCAGGAGCTGACCCACATCCTTGTACTGAGCGTATGCCACAATGGCGCGATGGTCGTGGCCTCCTCTCCTGCCGCCCTGCGAGACCTCGTCGCTTTCCGGGGGCGTTATGCCCAGCATTTCCAGGGGCACCAGCACCTTGGTGTGCTGATCGAACTTGCGACGATCCAGGATGTAGTTGTTGTACTTGGGAAAGCTGATGACGGGCCGCTGGCGGGCGGAGTGCTGCAGGAAGCCGCTGGTGTCCGGCAGCACCACGCTCTCGGTGGTGAAGGCGTTCGGCTTTAGGTACTTGCTCCGGTGGTATTCGCTCAACTGCTCCGGCTCGTAACCGAACAGGGATTCCGTGGTGACAATGTCCAGACCCATGGCCATGTTAGGCTGCACGATCTCGAAGGGACTGGTGTAGGTGTCATGCTGGGAACGGGCCAGGACCACAAGGTACTTGTTAAAGGCATCTACCAGGTCCTCCGGCCCCCTTTGAATAAGTTCCGTGGCTCGGCGCCACTCCGCCTCGTATTTCCGGTCTAGGATCACACTGGCCGCATCCACCAGGTTCTTGATGAAGTACTTGTCCTGGCTGTGAGACAGGTTCAGTCCACTCTGCATGAGCTCGTAGTTGATCAGCTCCTGGAGGAGGCCCTCGGTGACTAGGAGATCTGCTCCGTACAGGCGATCGTGGCTGAACTTCAGTTCGTCGGAGAGATAGTCCATTTCGAGTTCGTGGGACCACACATTCGCTCCATTGCTGAGCAGGAACGAGGACTCCATCTTGTAGCGCCTGCCGGGACGTCCCGGGCCCGTCATCTTGGGATCTTTGCTGGAACCCCTTCTGTCCACCGTCTCGCAGGCCCTTCTCAGTTGCTCCGCCATCTTGATGGCCACAAACGAGTTCAGTTCCAGTTCGAGTTTCTCCAGTTGGGAGAGCTGGCGGCGCAGCTCCACGAACGGTTCTGAGGTGCAATTGTACATGTCCGGGGTACTCCAGCTACCCGATTGGGCGTCGCAGCTCCGTTGACCCTTGCCTCGCGCCGGCGACGGACATCCTTCGATGCCGACTCCGCCGAGAGGAGTTCGGGGCCACCAGACGCCGGCGGCAAATGAGCGCGGGCAGGCGTCGTAGACCACCTCGCAGCCGCTAAGCGTGACCTCGGCATATGGATTTGAGCAGGAGTCGCATCGCCTTCCGATCACACCCTCTCGGCACTCGCACTGTCCGGTCAGCGGGTTGCAGGCTCCGCTGAAGCTGCCGATGGAGTAACAATCACAGGAGAGGCAGGCCGTCTCGTTGGGCGGCTGGTAGTGGTTCGTCTTGCAGTAGCACTGGCCGGTGGTCTTGTTGCAGTCTGGGTGGTAGCCCTGGGCCAGGTCGCACCTGCAGGGACCGCAGACCCGCTCGCCCCACCAGCCGCCGGGACACGGTTGCTGGAGCTCCCGCTCGCAGTAGTCGCCGTGTCGGGAGCTGCTGTTGCACTCGCATCCGTAGCCCCGAGACAAACTGGCATTCGCCCGACAGACTCCAGAGGCACAGGGTCTCACCGTACAGATGGGCGCACAGTCCGCGCCCACGAAGCCCGAGTTACACTCACAGGTGGCCATGTCCCAGCTGCTCACGCAGGAGGAGTGGTTGGGGCAGCGATCCGGACACTGGGCCCGCGAATCACAGCCGTCCTCCACGTTCTCACGGATCGTTGGGCGCGACAGGACCGACTGACCAGCACCGATTCGAACATCCTGGATGCAGCCCTCAAAGGGAGAGGCTTCGGGCACCGTTCCAATGCTGCCATCAGGACTGCCCATCACGATCTTTCCCACATAGAGACCCTGGACCTTCTGGGACATGGGAACCGATCCGGAGCGCTGACCGTAGTCCACGGAGAAGTGGATTTCGGAGCCCTGCAGCCACCGTATTTCCACTCTGTGCCATTCGCCGTCGGAGAGGAAGGCTCCAGCCAGGAACATGGGTTCCCCGTCGAAGATGTAGTAGAGGACACCTTGCCGCAGACACACCGCAGCCGAGCTGTTCTGGCCTATTTGGATCTGCAGGAGGAACGCCTCCCGCTGCCGCGTTCGCAAAGAGAAGGAGGTGGTCCATGGCAGCTGAATGGGGCGCAGGAGAGGGTTGAAGCTAAGGCTGCCATCTCCGGAGAATCGCCAGGGAGCCGGAATATTGTCCTGACAACTGTTGCCCGCATAGCCCTCGGGGCACTCGCAGGAATAGGTTCCCCAGCCCTCGCGACAGGTTCCGCCATTGAAGCAGGGCTCGGAGGGACACAGCGGAGCCTTCTGCGGACAGCCAGCCAGGGTGCCGTTATCCGCCACGTAGGAGTTCAGGTCGATGAATCGATCATCGATACGCAGGTCCGAGATGCAGCCCACGAAGTCCCGATTTGCCACCGGGAAGTGGGCAGGGATGCGGGGAAGTCCGCCTACTTGCAGGGGTCCGGTGAGGTCCAGGAAGCGATGGCAGGTCTCAGTGAGCAGGGAGCAGCGCTTATCCAGCTTCAGGGTGGTCCGATTGGCACAGCTCCACCTGTCGCCCAATTGTCCCGACAGAGCTATGGCCGTGTCGCAGTTATCCAGCACCAGAGTGACACTGCGGTTCAGGTAGACGACCTCCACCTGGTGCCACCTTCCGTCCGAAACCATGGCCTCCTGCATCACCGAAACACTGGCGCTGTGATCGCCAAGGGAGAAGGAGAAGCTCACGTGGCCCTCAAGGATCTCCAAGGCCACAAAGTCGTGCAGCTCGTTGTACCGTCCGTTGTACAGAAGCAGTCCGTTCTCCTGGACGGTGGCGAAGCGCAGTTTGAGGTTAAAGCGGTGCCTCTGCTTGAGACTCTCGAAGGTCAGGAAGGAGTTGCGTCCAAAGGATCGGGCGCGCAACTCACAGGTGGCCGTATACGGAGGCGGCTGGGAGCTGGGATAGTTGCTCAGACAGGACAGGCCTCCCTCACAGGTATCCGAGGGGCAAGGACGCAGCTGACCCACTCCAGTCTCACAGTTCGAGCCCGTGTGGGTCGAGGGACACACGCACGTGTAGCCACCCTCTCGCCTCACACAGGTGCCGCCATTCTGGCAGGGATCCGAGTAGCAGAGATCCACCTCCGTGTCGCACAGATAGTGCTCCTTGCTGCCCGTGAAGCCCTCGGGGCAGGAGCAGGCGAACGTGTTGACCGGGTAGATGGGCCTGAAGAGCACAGTGTCGCTGTGAATGAACTCTGAGGCATTGCCGAACTTCAGCACGGTCAGGCACTCCTCGAAGTTCAGGCAGGGTTCTCGCACGCAGAGGTTGTCGTCGAAGGGCAGCACCTCCACGGTGGCCAAGCGGGCCAGGATGGCCCTGTTCAGATAGACCCTCTCCTGCAAGTACTGCGGTGTGTAGAACTCCTCGTGGGACACGTCCGGGCGGCGGGCCGAGAAGCTGACATTCAGAATGCGCGAGCTCACGTCCGTGTCATCCTGGATGCTGAACACGAAGATGTGCTCCTTGGGACAGGGAATAATCGCCGCCAGTCCGTCCAGGAAGAAGTTGAGCAGGGGCGAGAGGAAGGCCTCCTCCGTCATCTCGTTCAAGCGCACCGTCACCGAGTTGAAGAGCATGTCCTCGGTGATCAGACGCACCGACAGCTGCATGATGGCCTTGGCCTCGTTGATTCCATCCGACACGGACACCTCCATGGTGGCGAACTTGGGCACATTCGTATTGAGCTGGGGACTCAACACCAGTCCTCCGGAGCTGCTGTTCAGACGCAGTAGGTTGGCATTGTTACCCGACAGGATCCTGTAGTGGAGCTTGTCGCTCACGTCCGCGTCGAAGGCCGGAATGCGTCCGATCTCGCCGCTGGGAAAGTGGTCCCGGAAGTTGTTGAAAATCACCTGGAAGTCGCGCAGCACGGGGGCATTGTCATTTACATCCGTGACCAGGATCTCGATGTGAGCATCGTTCCGCAGAGGAGGACTCGCTGCCCTCACCACCAACTCAAAGCGTTTCCGAGTGGACTCATAGTCCAGCTCCGTCATGGTCAGCAGCTGAGCTCTCTCTGACCCCGGTCGTGTGACCAGGGAAAAGGCATTGGAGTCGTCGCCGCCGATGATGGAGTAATGAACGACCGCGTTGACGCCCTCATCGGGATCGTGGGCGTGAATCTCACCCACAACAGAGCCCACTGGAGAGTTCTCGGGTACGTAGAGCGTGATCTTATCGGAGGCAAAAGTCGGGGGCGAATCGTTAACATCCTCAAGGCGGATCTGCACCTCGACGGCGCTCGAAAGCGGCGGTGATCCCTTGTCCACGGCAATGGCGGTCAGGTGATAAACGGCCACGCTCTCCCGGTCCAGGCCTTTGTTGGTGCGAATGGTGCCCGAGGTGGGATCGATCACGAAGGAACCATCTTCAACGTCGCGCTCACTAAGCAGATACTTTATGCGTCCATTCAGACCTACGTCAGGGTCACTGGCTGCCACCTGGATGACCGATGTGCCCACCAGAGCGTCCTCCAGAATCGATGCCTGGTACAGGGGGCTCTTGAAGGCGGGTGCATTATCGTTCACATCCGTCACAGCAATCTCCACGTCGGTGGTGTCGCTGAGCGAGGGATTGCCCCCGTCCTTGGCAGTGACGGTGAGCAGATAGCCACTGGTGGTCTCCCGATCCAAGGGAGCGTTGCTCACAATGGCTCCCGTCTGCGGATTAATCGAGAACGGATCCGGACTGCCCAATCCGTTGATGCTCTCCTCGTTCAGGGAGTAGGTGATCTGCGCATTCACCCCCACATCGCTGTCGGTGGCGGATACCACCAGGACAGTGGTGCCCACAGGAGCATCCTCGAACACCGAAGCGCTGTAGGGTGCGTTCTCAAAGATTGGCGCAAAGTTGTTGGCATCCGTGATGTTTATGTGCACCGTGGCCGTGTCGGAACGTCCTCCGGAATCGGTGGCCGCCACCGTCAGCACAAAGCGCTTCTCCTGCTTGTAGTCCAGGGACTGAGCAATGGTGATGAGACCGCGGCCATTCTGAGAAGTGATCGCAAAGCGTCCTCTGGTGTTGCCCGTGGTGATCTCGTAGTGCAGGCGAGAGTCCTCATCCGGATCCGTGGCTGTGACTGTGGTCACCGGAGTGCCTGGAGGTTGATCCTCGCCCACGTTGGCCTCGTAGTACTTGGGATTGAAGGCGGGGTCGTTGTCATTTACATCCTGCACGGTGATCACCACCGAGGAACTGGCCGACTTGGGCGGCACACCACCGTCCTTGGCCACCACCTGGAAGGCGAAGCGACCCTGCTCCTCGCGATCCAGTGGCTTGATGGTCTGCACCCAGCCCGTTCGAGGATCCACGGCAAGCGGGAAGTTGTCGTCTCTCTCCGAAATGCTGTACGTGATCTCGGCATTGGCGCCCTCGTCGGAGTCGTAGGCCTGCACCCGGATGATGTTGTAGCCCACTGGGACATTCTCTAGAACGCTTTCCTGGAACTGCGAGGTGTAGAACCTGGGCGCATTATCGTTCGCATCGATCACGTTCACCAGGAGCTGTGTGGTGTTGCTCCGGGAGGGACTGCCTCCGTCCTGGGCCCGGATCACCAGCCGGTAGCTGCGCACGCTCTCGTAGTCCAGCGGCTTTACCAGACTCACATCCCCGGACATCGAGTCAATGGAGAACTGCGACTGCGTGTTTCCGCCAATAATCGCATAGCGGATCGCCGCATTGTTGCCTTGATCTGCGTCCGTGGCACGGATGTGGGCCACCGTGTTGTCCTCGCTGCCGCCCCACTGGTCCTCGGGCACCTGGACAGTGTAGGTGCGTTCGCTGAACTGTGGGTAGTTGTCGTTGTCGTCGAGGACCTTGACTAGGACACTGGCAGTGGCCGTGCGCCGTTCGCTCTGCGCCGACGCCATATCCGCCGCGGTCACCAGCAAATGGTAGCTGTCCGATGTCTCGCGATCCAGGCTGCTCCTCGTAGAGATCACACCCGAGCGGGTGTCAATGCGGAAGATGGGGAGCTCCTGATCCTGGGCCAATCCACCGCCATCTGGGGAGGACAAAAAAAATGAAAGAGAGTGTGAGAGAGCTACAAAGGAAACAAATCTTGAAAGACGAGACTCCGAAACTCACCTGTAACTGCTTCGATTCCGTACTCGATTTCCGCATTCTTGCCAATGTCCTGATCGGTTGCTCTCAAGGTAATGACCGTTGATCCCACCGTGGCTCCCTCGCGAATGCTGGCCTCGAACTGCTCCGCCTCAAAGGTGGGACTGTGGTCGTTGCAGTCCAGCACGTTGACCTGCAGCGTGGTCGTGCCAGAGCGCGGCGGGAAGCTGTCGTCCGTGGCCACCACTCGGAAGTAGTGGACGTCCATCAGTTCCCGGTCCAAGCTGGCCGAGGTGGTGACCACTCCGGTCCGGGAGTCCACTTTGAAGAGCGACTGCGAGCGGGAGTCGAGGAGGGAGACCATGGAGTAAACTACCGGAGAATCTTCGGGATCACGAGCCCGCACAGTGGTGACAGCAGCTCCGGCAGGCTGCTCCTCGAGCACGGAGGCCACGTAGAGGGCCTGCTCGAAGTAGGGCGACTGGTTGCGCAGCTCCCTCCTCACCCTGCGGGCGATGTCGGTGTCATTGAACTCCTGGTGGTGGTAGACGATCTTCAGGCGGTGATCCGAGTCCACGATGTCCCGGCGATCGCAGCGTATGTTGAAGGTGATGCTCACCTTCCACATGGACTCCGCGATGCAGACATCCCTGCTGGCCACCAAGTCGCGGCTCTGGTGCTCGATGGCGAAGCGCTCGTCGTTCACGTCCAGAAAGCTCACCTTGCAGTGCTGGCACACGGAGCGGGGCAGGAAGGCGTTCAGGTTGTTGATGAACTGCGAGCGCCTCAGGCAGATCTGGTTCCACTTGTCCGTGGTGTGTATGGCATAGGAGGCGTACGTCTCCGAGATCCACTGCTTGGCGTCGGAGATGCGACGATGCAGGGCCGGCTGCAGATGCAGGGGGTCCGCCGAGGGCACAGCGCGCCGCTTGCGGCTCAGGATCCTGTGCCGCATCTCATTGTCGAAACTGTCGCCGAAGATGAGATCCCCGGCCCGGAACTCGGTGCTGTTGTGGCGAAACACCTCCTCCAGCTGGTTGCCGTCCAGCTGGACCATCTCCTGGGTGGAGCGCCGTCGCCGGCGCTTGGAGTAGCCCGTGTTGTCCTCCTCCTCAAAGTGGTGCAGGTGGTGCAGCTCCTGCTCCACCCGCCGGTCCTCGTTGCAGCTGTGGCCCGAGACGAAGATCCGCACGGGCAGGCTGTAGTAGTCTATGCTGCGCAGCCGGTTCGAGGTGGAGTCCACGTAGAAGGTGAACAGGTTCGGGTAGTAGATGCCGTCGCACTTGAGGGCCTTCCGCAGCTGGATCTGGCCGTCCTTGTGGCTCACCGAGACCAGGTGATGCACGAAGTTGGCCGACTTGTGGGCATTGATTTTGTAGTGCCGCTCGGAGCCCAGCTTGTACACGGAGGCATTGAAGATGACGGTTCCGGGGGGCGTGTCCTCGTGCACGATAATCAGGTAGCCGTGGGCCACCTGCAGCAGGAGCAGCAGCTGCAGCAGCCCGAGCAGGGCCCACCAGAGGGACGTCCGCGTGAGCATGGCTCGGCCACGCGGCTGATTACGGTCGCTGTGTGTGCTCCGGCCTCCGGGCGGGAGCGTGTGTGTGTGCCGGGTGGGCGCGGGTGTGGTGCTAGAGCCAACAAACCGCAGTGCAATTAATGTTCCTATTCAATTATCATCGGTGGGCGGGGCTGCGAGCGTGGCCATCTGTCTGCAAGCGAAGGAAAAGCAGGGAGAGTCAGTTGGGGGTAGGCGGATGGGAATTGAATTCACTCTGGAAAGTAGGCAGCATCAAGGATCGGGGCTTTAAACTATCAACATGTAATTTATGCTATATAATAATTATTATTAAAGTCTTCAAAGAGTATAATTTCATGGGGGTTCCCTTCGCCTGTCATATTTCTCCTCGCAAAATATGAACTCTTGTGCTGCTGCTGTTTTGCCAGTTTTAATGCTGCCTTTGACTTAATTAAAAACTCTTCACAAAAAGCTCTCGCAACATCATTTTTCCAGGCAGCTACAAAGCAGCGGGAAACATTTTTAATTTCATTTTGCTCTTCCGCCACGAAGGCTACCTAATATGTAGCTAGATAAAATGAAATTTAATCTTTTTCCAGGACTCTCCGGCTCTGTGGCGCAGAATTTGTGCAGCCCCCTTTGTTTTTGACATTCCAGCGAAACGAAGTATATACAGCTTAATCAGACAACGGGCCAGAAGCGTTGACAAGGTCGGGAGATTGGCAGTGGAGGAGCAGCCAACAAAATGCCACAATGTAGACCCGGCCAAGGCTCGGGTGACCAACCGCTACCACTGCCCGCGGGCCATTCGCTCGCCGGTGCTGAAAATTTAATGAAATTCGATTTGATGGCCCTCTAATGGCCATTTCGCAAGCGTTTTGGGTTCGTTAATTAACTAAAGCCACCCAAACGAACACACGTACTGGCTCCTGACATTACGCTTTTGTCCTGGCAAAGGGCTTGGCTCGGCCCAAACAGGTGGAACGGGTTGGCGAAGGTCACGGGGTTGGATCGGAGAGTCCGGAGCAGAGCTCGGGGGTCGCGTCGAATTCCATTCCGCATTCATGTTGCAACTAAACTGTTTGCTCATTGTGCTGCTCATTTCGATGCAGATAATTCGCACGTTCGCCCCATGAAAGACACGTCCTGCCAACGCTCCCCTTCCTGGGTTCTGGCTTCTGGTCATTTCTGGCATTGCGAATACGCAATGCGGGCCAGCGCATTTGCGTTTCGTGGAGGAATGAAAGCCAAACTGGCATATATGGAGCTCTAACCGTGGTGTGATGTCTTTAGCAGCCGATTTGATAAATGATTTTACTGGATTTCATGCTATTTTTAGGAGTTTTGCAGTTATTTTTCTAATTTTCCATTAAACCTTCTTGTAGATGTAGATTTAAAGCTTTAATTTTAACGCGAAAAGGCCATTATTAGGGCGTGTTTTCAAAATATGAAGGTTAGGGGTAGACAAGGCTTTGTTGGCATTGTTGCTGGTGCTCTGGGGACTCTTTCGGGGGAGTCTACATTCCCAAGGAGCCATAACTTATGTCTGGCAGCTGCTCCTGTGCTATTTTCCGTCTGTTTTTTCCATTTCGGCGAAATCCCCAAGACTGCAGTTGGCGTGCGTGTGTGGCGACTCGCTTGTCGCCGTGTTAATTGCAGTGTTAAAATGTTTAATTAAAATTTCAGCTTGGCCGCGCTGCCGGCAGACGTGTGCCAGACCCCGGCCCAGACGCTGTTATTGTTATTGTTTTGCCAGGCGACGGGCGGCGCACCCCTTGGCTCTACTTTTCCGCTTTTCCGCCTTTCCACATTTCCACCTGGGCCCGAGAGCCGGGGCAGACTCTTTTCATGGTCCGTCAAGCCTGAAACAGAGGTGTGCGCGCGGCCAGCAAACATGAAATTATTAAATTTTCACACATTGCGGGCGCAGCAATCCGAAAAGCGAAAGCTGTGTTTTCCATAGTTTTCCCGAACTAATTAATAATTTTTCGGGGATGCTGCAGTTGCAGTTCTGCTCGGCCTGCATAATTGAAGTCCCCGGAAGCTAATTAAGAATGCGTCACCGAGCCGAGTTGCCATTTTGTTTTATTGCCAGCCCCGGCAGTCCCCCGGCGGCGGCAATCGTAATTCAAAGTTATGACGCGCGATATATGTGCGCCATATGTGGGGCTTCGACTGCGAATGGGGGAACTGTCCCATTTAGGGCCGGCAGGAAGCCTGCCAAATATTTCCCACGTGTAAGGAACACCGCCGCCACCGCCAGCCGGGGAAATGGGAAATGCGCCGGGGAGCGGTTCTGGGAATGCGACTGGCCAGGAAGGGTTGGCCATAAACACTCGCGTTTTACGAGACAGCCAGCCGCCCCTCGAAGAGCACCAGCAGCTGGAAACTTTTTAAGTAGCCCCCCGGTCGGTCCTCGGAAAGGTGTTCCTGAAATATTATCCAGCCCTCGGAAAGTTCTCGTTCGCATTCTCCGGATTTCTTTTCAGCGTCGTCTTGGCCGCTCTCGCAAACAAAAAACCCGGGGAAGGAAGTGTAAACCGAGCAGGGCGGACTGGGAAATAAGTAGGAAACACGAAACGTGTCAACTTTAAGCTTGATGGAAATTTATCACGGCCCGCCCCCCACTGCGGCTTTTTCCCGGCGGGGGCGTGGCCAGCTTCCGAGCGCCCCGTAATGAGCGCGTCGAGGCAAGAGAGCTGATTGTTCTGATTTTTCTCCTCCGTCGCAGGCAGGGAAACCCCTGTTGGTGGCTAATGAAAATTGATCAACATTATTAGGGGGAAAATGATTGTCTCCGCCGTCGTCGCTTCAGCAAAAACCTAATTGAATCTTGTCTAAGCGGTTTCCCTTTTGGGGCAAATTAATATTATTGCTTGTTTTGTTTGAATGAAGTGGCGAACCTCCAGAAGGGACTGAGTCACACTGTCGGCTGTCTGCGGAATTACCATAAATTCGTCGCAAGGATAAGGCGTTCGCGTGCCAGGCGGACATTAGCCAATTCGAGGACATGAAATGCAATAAAATTCATTGTCTGGCGGCAAGCTTGCGTGCCGGAAATGCGCCTGTCTCCGGTCTAGACACTCTGCTCTGCCCAAGAAAATCAAGTGAGAATGCGAGAGAATGGCTGGGGAGAAACCAAATAGAAAATAATGCACCTGGCGAGACGTGTGAGCATCCAACTGCATTAAAGCCACATTAGTTCCCTGGCCCACAGGGCGTATACGTAATGCCCAATGGAATCCTTGGGGGAGGCTAAACATACCTCAGATGCCGAGTGCCAAGTGCCAAGTGCCAAGTGCCAAGTGCCAAGGGCCAAATGCCAGACGAGAGGCACTCAGCTTCGCTCAGAGTGAAAGTGTATTTCGGTTGGCGGGAAATTAATTTCCACTCGCCTGGGCATCAATTAAATTTGAACGAGGGAAAACCATTTGAAATGGCCTTTGTTAAGCATGCAAAATGCAATCGAGGACGACAAAAGGAAGCTGCCATTGCAGCGGAAACGGAGAACAGAGCTCGGGCACAAAAAGTTTTTTCCCCAAACAACAACTGAAACATGGCACAACAACAGCGCGCGCACACACACTCACACCCACACTCGTTCCTTGAAAATGGGAAAGCGGGGAAAGCAATGTCGAAAGAATCGAAAGAAGAAAAGTTTCCTTTGTTGTTGCTGATGCTGCTGATTCTGCTGTTGTACCCCGCCGAAGGCAGAAAAGCAACAAGCAGCAACAAATGCAAGCTGCCAGCAAACCCCTGACCGAAAAACCCATCCCACCCCCGCGCCCAACCGCCATTACAATGGAAAAACCACCCAACGCCGCCCCCTGTCAGCCCCACAAACACAAGCAAACAGGACTGGCAGAGCAATGCAATTGAGCTTAAACGATAACATTGTCCAAAGCAATGCATATGGAAGGCTGCGGGAAAGGAGCGAAGGAGTAATGTGTGGCCCTGCACACAGAACAATATTTTAAGATTTATAACAAATTCGTCTTCCATTAGGCGGAGCCTCTAGATTAAAAATTTACATTGCTAGGATCCTTTGGAAAGTAAATGAATAAACTCTTCAAGTCTTCTTTGAAGTAAACTCTTACTGAATGTTTAAAGATTAATTTCTTATGCAAACCCAGACAGGATCAAAGCGGAGTAGGCTTCCTATGATTTCTACGATTTAAAGTAGCTTTTACAGATTATTAGGGAAAGTGCAGTTAAGGCTTAGCCTTTAACTTTAGTGGCCTTCTAAGGATCACTTCGAATATACCAGTATTAATCCAAGAAGACTTCCCTATCACAAGTATGTTTCACAAAATGCACATTTTTTCAAGTGCTGAATTTGCAAGGAACCAAGAAAGGGGAAGGTTACTTGACTGGCAACATGGCTTACAAATTAAAAGTGTGCCAGCGGCTAAACAAGTAGTACAGGAAGTGCAGCAGCTGAGCAGCCGGCGCAACCGGAGGCTGGCAGGACTTGGGGGGAGCGAAGGAGCTGTGCGAATTCCAAAGGACCAGCATTTAAATGCAAATCAGAGAACCCCCGCGCTTGTCCCCCACCGGCGATCTGCTCGCGCTCCATTAGCGCGTATCGCCAAGCGGATTTATGTCCGCCTGCCAAGAGCCAGGGCATCCTAGAACCCGCGTATCCGCGCAGCCAAAGCCAACAGCAGCCACTTGACATCTCCACTTAATTGTGGAACTGAGCTGAACAGAGCCGAGCTGAGCGCAGCCAACTTTGCCCTGGCGGACACAAAATCAATGGCGTGGATTCGCTCCAGCTGCCCTCCTGCCGAAATTGCTTAATTAATGGGGGAAGAATCGCTGAATTAGTGCAAAAGTTCTAGCCGGAGCCGCGCGCTCCATTCCTAGGCTCCAGTTGTCCCCGGGAAAACTTTACTCTCGAGCCGAGCAGCAGTTGCTCAATTTCCGAGAACTTGCAGAACTTAAGGCATTCCGCTGCCTCGTATCCATAATTCAGCCGGATGCCGCTTCCCGGATCGATTCCCCACTTGGCCGCTGGTGAAGTTTTAAGTAGATGTCAACGCGCAAAGGACGCACAGGATGACCTGACACACCGCTCGCTGCTCGCATTAATTGCAGAGCCCGGAGGCGGAAAGGGGCAAAGCCACGACCGTCAGGAGCAGCAGCAAAAGTGGCAGCAGCAGCAGCAGCAGGAGCTGGAGCAGGAGCAGCAGCGACCGCCAAAGGAAACAAAGGATGACAAACGAAATGCGTAAATGAAATGAGGGCATGAATAAGTGAGGCAGCAGCAGCCAGAGGCAGTGGGCTAAAATGGGATTTCCCAGGACTATTTCCCAGCTGCACCGACACACACTATGCTATATACTATATATTGCGGGTATGGCCCCGGGTATACGGGCTGAGGTACGGTTCTAAGTGCGTTGCAGCTTGCAGTTTAACTTTTGCCGTCAAGTTAATTCAAATGCAGAGAGAGGGAGAGAGGAGGAACACTTAGGAAAATCTCATGATAAATGTTACCAGGCTCTGGGAGGGTGGTGCTGGCGGTTGACAAGCTTTTACTTTACTCTCTTTGCGGATTTTCTTTGTGGCATTGTCACTGGGCCTGCTGCTGCTGCTGCCGTTGCACTGTTTGCAATTAAGTTTTGTGTGTTGCGGCTCACACATATCGCCCGACGGCGGCACTGCCAGAAAAGTCCAGCCAATTAAAAT
>JAEIIO010069084.1:0-13055 GCA_018874655.1 Drosophila diplacantha | reverse complement strand
CTGCTCATATCTTCCAAATAAAAGCCCTTGTTATCAAACAATCTATAAATCTATAAAATAAACTTATTTGATTTTATTGAAATAATTTTATCTTTTCTTTTTACTTTTGAAGAAAACAATATAATTTTGAACTTCGAATGCAACTTATCAGCATTGTACTATCATCGGCAGATACTGAATTTAAAACGCTTTGAGGCCAAACAAAGCCCCAGGACTGACTCATGGCAAACAGTAAAACAGATTGCGCCCAAATTGGATTACACATTTTTATTTATAAATATATACGGTATGATAAATAGCAAAAAAATTCAAAATGTTTAAGGTGGGAGCCGTGAAGGGCTGTGTTGGCTTCGGCAGGGTTTCGCATCAGAGGGCCCGGATCACGGGTGACTACTTCTTGTACTCCGCCCAAGAGTAGCGGAAGGAGCTGATCATGTGGATAAGGCTGCAAATACACAAAGCTGGTAAAAATGGGAGGCAGGCAGGAAGCAGGCAGTGTGCGTCAACACGGAGAATATGGGGACAGGAACAGGGGCAGAGACGGAACAGAGACAATCACCGGACGATGATGACTTATATACAATAAATCGTTTATTCGTAGGCAGTTCTTGCATAATATAAAATAAATATGTATACAGTTACAAGTAATTAAAACGTACAAATACAGTTTATTTTCCATAGGTTGTTTTGCTTGCTATCCCTATATGCTCCCGGCATTCGATCTTTCGAAGCTTCCATGGACGTCTCTCACACAAAACAACAACAAACATAAGGCGTGGAAAGGGTGATTGGTGATGATGGTGTTTAATTGTTGGACAGAAACACAAAATGGACAAATGCAGGCAAATATATAAATACGTAAAGCGGGCGAAGGGATGATGACGACGTTTCCTTATTGGCTAATGGGTTGCAGTTGAGATGTTCTTAAGCAGAGCGTTGCCTTTACATGGTGTTGTAGGCTGCGGTGTTGAAGCCCGTTTTGGGAGCACTTAGCCTGCTTAGCGGATGCGTCTTTCCATGCTGTGCTAGCCGACGGATTTGAACCTGCTGCTGCTCCGGCTGTTGCTCTTGCCTGTTGCTGCTGCTGTTCTGACTGTGACTGTGGCGAGCAGGAGCGGGAGGCGGGCGATTCTCGCTATAGTCGTGCGTTGACCTATTCGACAGAGAGCGATCGTAGTAGGAGCGCGGGCGTTGCTTGAAGCTAGTGGTGGTGGTAAGTGTGTTGCTGCTGAGCATGTGGCTCGCATTGCTGGTGGCTGCGGGCGGCAGTGGGGCGGAGGTGACGGACGCGACGGCGACTGTTGGTGGGGCCACCGCCTGGCTACTGCAGGAAGTTGTGGTTTGATATTTATGCACTAAACCTTTTACATTACGATCACAATTTTCGCTTACGCTGGAATCGGACGAGTTGGAGGCGGATGAGTTGGAGTTAGAGTTCGAGGCGGCACTTACATGGTTCGCATGCTGTGCCACCGGCGACGAGGGCAGTGATTGGTGGCTAGTTGTCTTTTTTCCCAAACTCACAGAACTGGTTCCGGAGCCGACGCCGCCGCTCGGTGCTACAAGGATCGAACTGCTTCCGGATGCAGTCCCAGTTACAATGCCCCCTCCTCCTCCTCCAACGCCTACCACTCCGGCTTTGGCTTCAAAGTTCTGCTTGAGTATTTGCACATTTCCCGAGATGCGCTGATCTTCTGCCACCGCCTGAGTCTGGCCGCGTAGTACCACCGCCACTTCCTGGTCGCCGGGGGTGGTATTCTTGTTCTCGATATCGCTGGTGTGCATTAGCTCCTCGCTGTTACAGCGCAGTGGCTGACGCTGCCGTGGACTGTGCGCGGACGAAGCGCTTCGGTATAGGCTCGGACACCGCTTCTGGTTGCCATCTACCGCCTCGATCAGTAGCTCCTGGCTGTCCTCCTGGCAACGCTTCTTTAGTGCTGTGCACTCCTCTAGCTTCTGTTTGGTGCGTTTCACGGTGCCCTCTCCAGCCACAACACCTGTGGACGCTGACACTGCCACTCCATCGTTAACATTGAAGTTACTGCCGCGTTTAAGATCCTGGATCTCTCCCTCAAAGATAGCCGTAGTGTTGCGGTTACTGTCGTAGTAGGAGCACGAGCTGGTCCTCACTGGAAGGCTGCTCCTGTTGTCTCCAGAGCCCCAGCTGGCATGCCTAAAAGGCGGCTCCCGTTGACGTTGGCCTCGCGGTCGAAGTAGAATGGCGCTGGTCTGCTGCTGCTGCTGAGGGGTGGGATCCAAAACGATACCGCCACTGGGCCCAAAGGACTCTGTCCAGGAGTGCGTTTTGCGACGTTGTCGCTTCTCGACTTCCTCCTTGGCAAACACGCTGTCCACCTGAGAGGAGAATACATCAGAGGAGCTGGAGTCGCGACGCGGTGGGACACCCCCGCTCCCGCTTGCACTACTACTCCCACTTCCTGCGAGGTGGGATGTCTGCGTGATCAGTTTGGTTAGCGAGGTCCAGACAGGCTGGGATTGTTGCGGCGGCTGGTCCGAGGAATGCGCCTCGAGATCGTGAACCCGCGTGCGCACCGACAGAGGCGTGTGCTTCTGTATGTGCAGTACCTGGTTCTGTGTGACGCTGTAGTTCTCACCGTTGCTGCCCGGGAAACGCATGTTTTTTGGCTCCTCGGCAACGCTGCGCTCGGGCGTAAGGTTTTCCATTGACTGGCTCTGTTGCTTGGTGACCACTGCTGTCTGGGTCTTGGGCGAGGTGCTGCTGGAACGCCGGACCATTCGGCGCTGTGATTTCTGAGCACTCGATCGACGGTGTATCCGCTGCTCCTCGTCCTCGTCGTCGGGCGTTACTCCAGCCTCGCCAGTGGACTTCGACTTGGCCTGGTTGAGGGCCTGGATGAGGGGAGTCGGCTCGCTGCCAGGTAGCAGCCGCGCGTCCTTTGTGCTCTTCAAGTTTGTCTCGCTCTTGCTGCGCTGCAGCTTCTCCTTGTTCTTCATGGCGTCCAGCATGCCGCTGTAGGTCTCTAGTTGGTTCAGGAAGTTCTTATTCGGCTTGATGCAGCTGCGTCGTTTCTTTACGTGCTCCAGGGCCTGCTGGAACTCCCACTGGTAAGCCTTCATCGCGTATGCGATCACAACGGAGGCGGACCGGCTGACGCCCATTTTGCAGTGTACTAGCACCTTGGAGCCTTCGGCCTTCGCCCGCGAAATGTAGCGAAACGTGTCGTCCCAGTACTTAAGCAAGTTTGTCTTCTCATCGTCATAGACGCGCACATTAAAGTACTCAAAGGTGCCGGGAAAGAAGTTGTCGATTTCCCGGGTTACATTCAGAATGTGGCGAACGCTGTAGTGTACAAAAGAAAGGATGCTTTAGTAATGTGTAGGGAAAATATAGATTTAGTGATACTGTAACATAGATGCGACATAATGTGCTATTTTGGATGTTACATTTTTACCAATCAACATGAAATCGAACAATTAAAATGTTATATGTACCCATTTTTTTGAAGTTCCTCCAGGTTGCTGGCATTCCACTCTGAACCAAGGTAGACGTGCTCAAAGATTTTGGTTGGCGCATCCATTTGACCGAGAATAACGAGCATTTCCGTGTCGATGAACGATTTATACTCGCCCAGGTCCATGTCCAAAATCTCTTCGAGGCGGCCTCGAATATACTTGGAGGTGACCTCGTCCAGGTCCACTGACATCATGATGGCCTTTAGCTTCATCTTGATTACACTCTCGGTCTCCTCCTTCTCGGGGGGTCTGCCATGGTCAAGGAAATTTAATGGATTATACAGAGACTAAGATTGGCCGATTCGTAATCCCTTACTTGTTTCGTATGGCATCTGGCGAGGGGGGGCGGCGGCTTTCTAGCGCGTCCATGGCATTCCACTCGTTCAGACAGGATTGATCCGACTCGATGCGACTCTCGTAGCTGGACAACCAGTCGTGAGAGGGGCCGCTGGCATAAAAGTTGTTC
This sequence comes from Drosophila diplacantha, assembly GCA_018874655.1. Lineage (NCBI taxonomy): Eukaryota > Metazoa > Arthropoda > Insecta > Diptera > Drosophilidae > Drosophila > Drosophila diplacantha. The sequence continues at coordinate 9,094 of JAEIIO010069084.1, read as the reverse complement.
TCACGAGCCTTCTTCGAAACTTTGTGCAACGTCTGCAGCGCGGACCTATGGATAAGACAGATTTTAGTCGAATATTAGACTGGACAATATTGTGGCTTTCCCTTACCACATGGCCTGTACTGAAACTGGCTTGAAGATATGCGTCTTCTCATACACGTTGACACTGAAGCCACTGAAAGGGTAAGAAGTGTTAATACATTGTTTTGGAGATACAAAAACCTAAGGGATGTCTTATTGAAGATATTTGACTTGTCTCACCCGTCGCCATCCAGGTGGATCGTTGTGTCTGCTAGGATCGGCACCACAAGGCCAATGGTAGTCCGCTCGTTGCAGTCGATGCCCAACAGGCAGGACTCCTCCATACCCGAGGTATTTTTGTTGTTGTCGCCGGCCGCTGTCGCATTCTCCTTGTCCGCTGACCTATCACATTTGCTGGCTGCTGGGGCCGAGGATTGCTCCTCGGACAGCTGGCGCTGGGTGGAGGACGACGAAGGGACCGAGGACCCGCTAACCTTGGCCGAGTTGTGACGCATGATCCGGTGGCGCCTTCGTTCGCTGGTGGAAGATCGACAACAGCTCCTCGAGGCGATCACCAGGTAGCGCGTGCGGTTGGACCGCTGCGACTCCAGCTTGACAGCCTGATAGATGAGAGAGAGAGAGATAGAGAGAGAGAGAGATTAATAGGGTCCTGATTACCCCGTGCGAATATTCACCATCTTGAGGGTGTCCTCGCGCTGCAGGAGGAAGAACATGGACTGCAGGTGTAGCTGGATGTCCGAGTTATTGCTCTGCGTGCTGTTGCTGGAGCGGGTGGAGTCCGTGCTCAGTCTACGTTCGCTGTGCTGCTGGGGCGGGATGTCCTTAAGGGCCAGGACCAGGGCGGTGCCCTTGCCGGCGAAAAAGCACTCGCTCCTCTCCGCGTTGCCCTTGCTATTGCCCTCGTCGTCCTCGGCCTCGCCATCCTGGTGGTAACCGGAAATGGAAATAAAGAGAGGTATTTTATTACAGACTGTCCATGAGGTCGCTCACCCTCCACTGCCCGCTCCACCAACAAGGTGACTCACGCACGCAGCGATATATATAAAATGTATTCTCCTGGTACACCATTTGCACCAAAGCCCCAAATAAGATCTTATGATGAATGACTTCACAAAGGGATCTCAAAGGGCTATAACACTTTTTTTTTGCCCGATTTATGTCCGATTATTTTGGATTATTGCCTGAATTAAATTCCAAGGGCGGCACTCACACACATGCGACCCGGGCTCAAGGTCTCGCGAACTATTTTTGGGGCGGTCGGGCGGCGGCCTAACGGAACCGCAAAAGAGCAACAACCAGGCGCGAGACAAGCGACAAAAACGACAAATAAGGCAATGCAAAAGTTTATTGAAAAATATAGACGTCGAAACGTCTGCGACGGATTTGCCTGGGTTACACCAAAAGCAGCGCCGATGACGCCGACCGCCCACACGGGAAATAAAACAAAACGTAAGCAACAAGCGCTCGAGTAAACATTTGGCGAGAAAACACACAAAGGATCATGACCGACAGCAGAACACGCACGGGAGGAGAGCTTTGCCTAATTGGCACTCTCTTTCGGGACATGGAGACGGGGACCAAAACAAAGCACACACACGCGAGATAGTGCAAGCGCTCGCCCTCGCGACGACACTCACCGAATTCGAGCAGGAGCCAGCTACACTGGGAGAGCGCTGCACTGTCACCAGCGCCATTTGTTGTTGCTGTTGCTGCTGCCGCCGCCGCTCCTCCTCCTCCTCCGCCGCCTCTTCTTGCCTCTGCTCCACCTGGCGAAGATGGTGATGGTGTGGCTGCTGCTACGGATGATGAGGCGGTTTTCTCCTGGCCAATCCTTGCTGCAGCCCGCGCGTGTGTAGTGTGTTTGTGTGTGTGCGTTTACGGGAGAGTGTGTGGGTTACAAATGCATTTTCTTGTCGCTGCCTGCTGCCCGTTGTTTTTGCACTCGGCTCCTCGCTCTGCTCCTCCTCCTCCTCGAATCTCTTCCGCAATCTGGACACTCTTATACGTTGGCTGCTGCGGTTCGCTCTTGGAAACGGTGGGACCCAGCACTAGTCCTCACAATTGTCACACAACGCTTTTAAATGGTAAATACTACACGAATTTTTCGTAAAAGACAGTGCAATCGATTAGACGCCATTTCTAGTCGATAGCACTGGTTTTCGAGCTGCGCGGCTATCGATGTGAGTGGGTAGACTTTTATCGATAGTTTGATCGAGTGTAGATTAAAACATATACCGATAGTTTTATTTAAAGTCTTCGATACAAAAAAAATATTTTTCGTTAGAAATGTTAAAAAGTCAGCAAAAGCTTTTCAAAAGAAAAATAAGAAATTTTTCCAAAAACTTAATTTAAATAATAAACCGACATATCATCGAGTATAATCGCAGCCCTCACAGCTGATGGTGTTGGAAAAGCATTCAAGCGTATGGCCGAAACAGCTGATTGCGAAAATCAGCAGGCCAAACAACAACAGATTCTGGTTGTGGATCGGTGAATTTAAATCGGAAAAGGCCAGAAAAGCGAAGAAAATGTCAGCTTTCATCGAGGAAACCAAAAGCCTGCTGCCCCGCATCGCCTTTATCGCCTGCGGGTGCTTCAGTCCGCCAACGCCAATGCACATGCGGATGTTCGGTGAGTTTTCAGTCGGTGGTGAAATTCCCGGAAGTAAAATCGATGTCAACATGGCATGTGTAATCATCTCCAGAAATAGCCAAGGATCATTTTGAGATGCAGGGCACCCACAAGGTGGTGGGCGGAATCATCTCGCCTACACACGATTCGTACGGCAAGAAGGGCCTGGCCTCCGCCCTGGATCGATGTGCGATGGTGAAACTGGCCACACAGAGTTCTACCTGGATCCGGCTCTCCGACTGGGAGGTGCACCAGAATCAGTGGATGCGAACACAGGCTGTGCTGCAATACCACCAGAACTACATCAATAATGAGCTCAACTCTGGCGGTTCGTGTGGGGATGGGGAGGATGCGAATACTCACAAGGCCAGCTGGCTACCTAGGGGGCTGCACGACAATCGGGATCCCGTGCACCTAAAGCTGCTGTGCGGCGCCGACCTGCTGGAATCCTTCGCCGTTCCAGGACTTTGGGCGGAAGCAGATGTAAGTCTTTGTCTTCGAGTTTTCGAGTTTAATGCCAAACATTTTGTTTGAAATATATGCAGATTGAGAACATTGTAGCGAACCATGGACTGGTGGTCATCACACGTGCCGGCTCCAACCCAGGAAAATTCATATTTGACTCCGACATTTTGACCAAATACCAGGTAAAACCTAAAATGAAACAACCAACACAAGATCCTAATGAGTTACTTGAATATTTCAGAACAACATAACGCTAATCACCAACTGGGTGCCCAATGAGGTGAGCTCAACGCTGATACGGCGACTCATCGGACGCGGTCAGTCGGTCAAGTATCTACTGGACGATCTGGTGCTGGAGTATATCAAGCACCAGCGCTTGTTCAACATTAAATCGTAGGTGGACTGCAAGTCATCACCCCCCTGTAAACCGCATGCACAGTCACAATCACAATCCCAATCCCCAACAACCTTCACCCCGATACGTACACTGAATGAGAGGCCCCAGCTTAACACATTTTACACAATAGAAATCACACATTACGTGGCAGCTCTTAGTATGTCTCCTTTTGTGTCTCAAACTGCAGGCAGGATGCACCGGCACCGCCCGAATGCGACTCCTGACGCGTTTTGCACCCGATAGAGAAGTCCCCACTGGTCCAGCGACACCCAAGCCGTCGGCACCGCCATTTACACCACCCTCCCCACCAGCACCATCCGCTGTTTCAGCCGTGGCGCCTCTTTATGGAGCGTGAGTGAGCCATGCCAGAGCAGAGCAGACGAGAGTTCAAGTTCCTATTTAGCTAGGATTCCCGCAATGCATGTCTCCTTTCTAAAACCCCCGATCTTAGCCCTTGTAAATATTCCCCCAAGTAGCTTAGTCTTTGATATTCTGGTGGTCAGTGTGCGTATCCATCCACTTACCCCGATCTGTTGCAAGTTGTATTCCCATTAAACAATAACCGTAACTTTGTTGCTGTTGTACTGACCATGCCCGCCTAACCTCTGGACTGTAGTAAGTATATAACGGATGCAGTGCGTCCCACCCATTTGCTCTTTAACCACGCCTACACGGACAACAACAAGAACACAAGCAGATATTCCGTAGGCGTCCAGCTGGAGCTTGAGCAGGACATGGACGAGTCGGACAGCCCGAGTCCGCACACCCAGCACTCTGCCACATCGCGGGTTTTCTGCTGCGGCGAGTCCACGCCGCGGGGCTCTAAGCTGTTGCGCCTCGGTCCCGGACAGGCGGTGCAAGTCATCTCCATGCAGGCAGACGCCAAAGAGGAGGTAATTATCGACAGAGATGTCATCCAATGCTCAGTAAGTCAGGTTTTTTTCCTTTTCCCAGAGCCAGGCCAAGAAGCAGAAGGTTGCCCAGGTTAATCTTTAGGCATATGGAAGACGAATCTCTCCCGGATCGATACAGGAGCTAGCGCTGGAAGCTATATGTTGATACTATATGTAAATGTAGAATAAACTTGTTCGAGTTGACAACCCGCCCTGGTTTTGTGGGTCACTTTACGGCTCCGGGGGCGAAGGCATTGAACTTCAGGCGAGGAGCGTTGACATTGCAGGCGAAATTGCAGGGCTTCCCTTTGGGCTCTGGGTATCGGGTGTCAGAACTTGTCGAGCGAGAGTGGCCATTAGTTCGTGCTTAGAGGAACTGCATTTGCAGTTGCAGTTGCATATTTCCCTCGGCGGAGTCCACATCGCGAATGTTCTTCTTTCGTCGTCAGAATGCCAAGCCCGCACCCCGTCCCTCGCGTGCTCCATCCTTTGCTCTGCCCAAGCGGCGTCCTCCTGTCCAGCTGACGCCCTCGCATCAGCACGACCAGCTGCCCTTCCTGCGACGATCCCGATTCAGCGCACTGCCTCATTTTCGGGCCTACGAGGATGAGCCGGAGAACCTGTCGCTCTTTATCGCCATCCTCTACGTGGTGGATCTGTTCGGCATCTTCCCTTTCGTCACGCTGCCTGCGCTGTTGGTGAAGCTGGGATATTTCGGCATCCTGCTGGTGCTGTCCATCATCTTCCTGCAAATCTACACCTCCTTTCTTCTGTCGCAGTGCTGGACGATGGCCGAGTTGCTCGATCCCTCCATCCAGCAAAAGCGTAATTATCCATACGCCGCCCTGGCAGAGCTGGCCTACGGTCCGTATGTAAGCCTGTTGGTCTCAGTGCTCTTGGATCTCAGCATCTTTGCAATGGCAGTGCCCAGTGTGGTGATGGCCGCCGAGAATCTGGAAGCCGTTGTGCTGCGCATGAGCGCCGGGCACTACAACTTCTCATACTGCTATTGGGCCATCATTGTGGGCCTAGTCATCTGTCCCCTAATGTGGTTGGGCAGTCCGAAGCATATGCGGTGAGAAGGAAAATAGTGTCTTTAGGTTAATTTATAATTAAAAATTTGTAAATATAAAGGGGCTTGGCCATTGTCGCCGTCTGCGTGATGATTGTAATTGTGGCGCTGCTTTGGTTCTGCCTGTTTGCTGCTCCTGCCATTGGGACTCCCTTTGAGGGCATCTCCTTGGGTGTGTATAGAATAGTTGTGGAGACTCGTTAAGCTTAATTAAGGTTTATTTTTTACAGAATTACCTGGTTTCCTTACCATGCTCAACAGCTACAGTATTCTGGCATTTCAGTTCGACATTCATCCTGTACTTTTAACCCTTCAAATTGACATGAAGAAAAAGTCTCAGGTGTCCTGGGCGGCTCTCAGTGGCATTGCCAGTAGGTATTTTTTTATGTATTTCTTCATATCCTTAATAAAGGTGTATATAATATACCTCCTGATAGTTACCTGTAGCGTGGCCATCTTTGGCTCCATTATCGCCGCTTATAAGTTTGGATCCATGATAGCGGATAATCTGCTGCAAACTCTACCCACCAGTGTTCCATTTTACGTGATGCTGATCCTGATGGCACTGCAGCTGTGCTTCTCCGTCACGGTAGCCAGTTCGGCCATGTTTCTTCAGATCGAGAACTACTTTAAGCTGCCGGAATGTAAGTTTTGCGAGGAAATATAAATTATATATAAGAAAAAAAATCCTCTGAAGCACCTTAAAGCGTGGGAATCGACATCCATTTCATTATTGATACATCATTTTTAGTTTACGATTCCTGGATCTACCGTCGTGTCCTCTTTGGCTTAATTAATCTAAATTCTTAAGATATGAAATACCTTTTTCTCACCTCTTTATTCTCCTCCCGGCAGCCCTCTCCTTCAAGCGGATGTTAATCCGTTCCTCGGTGTTGGCTCTGGAGGTGCTCGTGGCGGAATTCGTGCCCAGTTTTGATGCCCTGATGGATGTGGTGGGTGGCACCATAACAGGACCGCTGGTCTTTATCCTGCCGCCACTGCTCTACCGTCGTATTCGGCGGATGGAGCGAGTGCATCAGCGTATTGCGGCGGAGGCCAGCTACGGCAGCCTGCCACTGGACCTCAACTACGATCCCGTGGAGCTGGAAATGGAGCCGCTGCTGGTGACCGCCCCGCCTATGTCCCCGCGCGGCTGCTGGATCCGGTTGGTGCGACTGCTGCACCGCCTGGAGTGCGACGTGTCCTGCACGATGGGAGTACTCATCTTCGGGCTGCTGGCCACCTTCCTGTCCACCTACCTGAACATCTTCAGTCTGCCGGATCTGTTCACCAACAACTCGCCCTGCCTGAGCAATCTGACCAAGCACTTCTGAGACCGAGGAGATCGATTGCCGTCCTTCGGAGGGTTCGAAAACCTGGCCATCTCATCTTTATTGCAATGGAGCTCGAACTTAGGTGTTTTGTTTAACACAAACTACAAATTTAATAAATCTATTATATTATATGATATTACACCAAGACACGCACACGGCTCCACTGGATGATGTTTAATTAGTAAAGCTTTATTAAAACATGGCAGCAACGGCGGGCAAGAGTCAAACTATTTGTCCGGGGAATTGCACACGCGCATCATTTATCATCTTCCTCGGTTGCCCGGCAAATGTTTGGCTTTTTGTTTGCCAAAATTTATTTAACCATTCGGTAAGTGTTGTATTTGTTGTTAGTATTTGTTGCCCCTTGTTTTTTGTATTTCTCTGCTGCCTTTGTTTTGGTCAGTAATTTGAGACGAGACGAGAAGCGACTGGCCACGCGGAGCTTCTCCAGGTGGAAAGTAAACAGGCTGATAACGCCTTTCGCGGCTCTCTTCCCTTGGGGTGTATCTTCGAAATATCTCTGTATCTGTATCTCTGTATCTATTTGGTCGACATGCCGCAGAGGCTTAGCTCAGGGTTTAAATTTAAACTCAACACGAATCCAAGCGCCGAGATTCTTCTGTGAAGATTCTTGTGGGTTCCGTACGCAAATTTAATTTATTCTTCTTCAGCTGCTCACCTACCATGCATGGCTTTTTCTATTTCTATTTGCGTATTTCTATATAATATTACCAACCTTATACCTTATACTTATAGTATACGATTTTTTCCTGGCATTCATTTCCGTCTTTCATAATACGTTTTTAAGCGCGTTCCATGTTCCATTCGGCCGGGAGATGAGTTTGCGTCGAGTTGAGATGAGTCAAGGTATTGTGTTGTGTGTTGATAACCTCCCCAAGTCATCTAGCCACCTAACCGTCCAATGCAAAAACCGCAGCAACAACAACTCGAATTATTATTTATTTTTTCCATTCTCGGTGATTATTTATTAAAATTAATACCCAATTGTTTGATAGGAACACAAGCCGTTGAGTTGTTTGTCGCGTCATCAGTCGTAGGAAATCAGAAATCGGCACCTCCACCAGCAGCGATCCCCACCTGCGTCCGCTCACCTGTGGCTGTGGGATGCTTTTATTGGCTCGTTATTTTCAGTTGGCTCTTTAATGGCCAGGCCCAAAGGTACACGCACTCAGAGCTCTATTCGCCCTTTTAATTGCGACGAACCTAAGGTTTACTGCCATTCGGGGTTTTTTCTTCACTCTTTCTGTTGTTTATTTTTTGTCTCAATATGCAGAAGGTCTCGTTTGGCACGAACTCTGTGTTCCGCGGATGATTCACGCTGGAGGCTAATACAAGTACTTGCCATGCCACTTGGACATGGATCGGATGCCGCGCTATGGTGCCAGTTGCCAAGTGCAGCATAAGTCGTGCTAATTGATTATATCGCTGGGCCATTGACAAGCGTTTGGCTCGTTTTTAAATTTATTTATTTTCTGAATTTGCAAATTACTCAAAACATGCATAATTAATAGTTATTAAGTTTTATTGCTTACCGTCACAGCTATTTTCCACATGGGACAGGTGCCCTGGGCGGGAGGGTATCTTGAAAGTTATTTTAAGCCTCACTGAATGCTTCATCGTACGGAATGCTGCATCCTTCATTTATACCGGTCACACAGTCTGGGTATTTGTAGCCAAGAAATTTATATTTTTTCATTCAAAATAGTTCCCATACAGAACAAAGCCTACCTCAAGGAATACCAAAATAATATATTTCAACTCCACAATGACCGACGACAATCCAAGTCTTGAGGAACAGCGCGAAAGGATCGATAATGCCATGCTGAATGCCATGGACGATCTGGATCGGGACTATCTCCGCGGTCTGCAGATCGAGATGCATGCTTGTGCCACTGCCTGCTGCTCGGATGCGGATGCCAGTGCGGATGCAGTGCAGCGTTGCGTTGACCGCTGCCAGTTACCTTTGACCCGAGCCCGATGCTACGTGCAGCAGGAACTATCCGAGTTCGAGAATCGCCTGGAGGGCTGCATGCGCCAGTGTCGCCTCTGCGGCAGTGAGGAAATCCACCTGGAACGCTGCTCTATCGACTGTGTGGACAGCCATGTGGCACAGCTGCCGGAGATGCTAAGGGCCATGCGGGCCACTCTGGAAAAGGGTCTCTAAAAAGCACTTAAGCTTGTTATTAAGGATGTTAAAAAAAATCTAAATGAGCTGCGGATTCATTAGGCATTTATCATATAT
>JAEIIO010069039.1:0-11055 GCA_018874655.1 Drosophila diplacantha | reverse complement strand
CTCCGGCATATATTCAAAATTAGCGTCGAGATATATTGTGCAATAGGATTTTTCTTTAGGTACTCATGGAGCTATTTTCAGGAAACTCAATTGGGATGTAGTAGCTGAGGGAACTCAGCCTCTTCCACGTCTCAGGAGTAAGCGCACAGGTGTCCGCACTTGGGGCATTTGGAGTGCTTGGCAAAGTACTTCTGCAGATGCTCGATGTGACCGCCGTGGGAGCAGCCCTGGCACCAGGCGTACAACCCGCGGACAATCAGGCCGCACACACAGCACTTGGCCGACTGCATGGATTTGCACTTATCACAGTACCAGCCGACCTTCCCGCCCATGGGGCGTCCACACTCGCCGCAGTTGGTGTGCATAGTCGTGGAGTGCTGGTTGAGCTGTTGTACGGAGCGCAGCCAGGAGCGGTTGATCACCTCGCAGGCCTCATTCCACAACTCGTAACGATGCAGTTGGTCCACGTAGGTGTGGAACCAGTGTTCCTGAAGGAAAAGGAATTAAAGAAATTATACAATAAACTTAATTTTTCAAATGGTATTCACTCACCACCAATGTATCGTCAATGGGCAGGAGTTTACGAGCTTCTCCCAAAGATATGAGCACTGTCAAAACCGTTTGAACATCACCCACATCATTCATCAGCATCAGGGCATCGGTCACAAACTTGTGTGGTTCCCACATAGGAATGGGTGGTACATGGCTGACCTTCAGCACTGTGGGAACATGGGGAGGCTAAAAATAAATTCATACAATCATTACATAACTCAAAAACACAACAATATACTAAAAACCTACCGGGGACTTTTCATGGTCGGATGCCTTGAGATCCAGTTGTGGTCGCGCTGCCTGGACATCGTGATGCAGGGCAGGGAACGCCAATGCTTTGGCACATTCCGTGGGCCCCACATAAATGAAACCATTACGCAGTAGCTCAAAATTGTCGAACGTAATTTCGCTGATGATTTGTGTCTCTGAGAGAATCACAGAACTAGTTGGTGGGTGCTCCACTCCACCGTCGCCCAGGGGATCATCATCTACATTCGCAACGGCGGTCTCGTGTGCCGCCTCCTGAGTGTTCCCATTGAGATCCTGCCCCAGATCACTGCGCTGCTGCGGCCTATCACTAGCCACTTGAGTAGCCCGCCGGGAGTTCATGGGATTCTTTTGGTTGGAAAAGGAAGAGCGGTGCTCGAAGGGCGGCTCAAAGTGGTTGCTGCCGTAGAAGAGTTTGATAAAGTTCCATAATGTGGTGGCCTGTGAGGAACCTTGGAGTTAGCTTAAGAGATTTGTAATAGTTTATAGTACTCACATTATGCTTGCCATACTTCTTGGCTACCTCGGCATTGTGCTCGCAGAGTTCGGAAAGCTTTCTGCCACTGATAATCAGTTCTCTGGCGCAGCCAATGAAGCTCTCGTGTTCCTGTGTAGGTCGTGATTCGGACTCACTCAGAGGATAGCCAGAAATCTAATTGATAGAGAGGAGTTCCCATTAGGCATGTTCTTATTTAGATTTAAGAAGCCCACCGTGTCATTGAGCATGAATTTGTACATCTTGGAATGGTCCAAATGGAACTGAATACTCCCAGCCACATTCGCTTTCCGGCGACTTCTGAAACGGGAATTATTAGTTGTTAATTAAATTAAAGACTCCAAATATTTTCCAGGCCATACATAAAGCTAGTTGTTTTCGTATTGGACGCGCCACTGGCCTTGGGAGCGTACTCCTTTATCTTGTTGGCAAAGGAGATCTCACCGAAGCGTCCCTGACTGGCTCCCTGGGCATTAGCCTTCAGGGCTGGCCTAGTGGCATCCTTGAAAGCATGCTTGTAGATGGTAGAGTCCTTGCTGGTGGAGAGGAGGCAGTGCGAGTCGCTACCCTGCCACGCGATGCCAGTGGTCACGTTGGTGTGTTCGTTGAAGGAGGCAAAGGGTATGTAGGGTCTTCGGATGTCCCATACATGGACACTATAGTCCACCACCAGGGCGCAGCTGGCAATGTGATACCTACAGGGGATTGATAATAGGATTGCGGATCAATTGCAGTGGACAAATATTAAGTTATTCTATGAAATTTACGTTCTCTCTGGACGCCACTTCACCCGCCCCACCACTGCAATCGTGTGGATGGTGTGCTCAAGTCCCGGCCTCCCGTCCATGTTCCACACCTTGATCTGCTTGTCGCGACTGCCGGTGGCCAGCCAGTTGCGTGTGGGATGCCAGTCGCAGGTGTAGACGGGCCCGTAGTGCGCCGTAAACTGTACCATGCACTTGTCCCACTTCCGCATGTCCCACAGTTGGACGGTTCCGTTCTCTGAGACGGCGGAAAAGATGTTTTGCGTGTGAGGGCTGAACTTGACGTCACGCACTGACTCCGAGTTGCTAAAGTAGGTGTTTACGGATTTGTCCGACCGGATGTCGAAGCATTTGATGGTTCCGTCCTGGGAGCCGGATATTAGAATGTTGGGCTCGCTGCTGTGGAAGGTCACGGTGTGTGCGGTGCGTTCGTGTTCGTTGTAGACAAGTAGCTGCTTCTGCCTCCCGAACTTGGACAAATCCCACACGGAAACCACGCCATTGGTGGCCGCAGTGGCCAGAAGATTGCTATCCAGAGTGGACCAGGCCACGTCATTCGAGGAGTAGCTAAGATTCTGATTCTTGCCGCCGCGCATATTGCATGATTCCGTGAAGCCATGATTGTTGATGGAGTAAACCTTCAGTACTGGTTGGAAGTATATTTAGGATCTAAGTTGAAGAAGAGCATCAAAGCCTAATCTTACAGCTCCTCCCGGCCACCGCTATCTGCGTGTTATCCTTGTTCAACGCCAAGGCATTGGCATGCCCCTCCAGGCAGATCCGCAGCGAGATGGTGGAGGTGTCCTCCAGGGAGTCGGGCATCCTGCCAGCAGTTGCAATTATTCCCCAACGAAGCCCAAAACAGTGCCAAAACCGCGATGTGATAAGGATACGCTGTAATGTTGTTTTTCTTTCTATGAAGTATGACCGTTGCTTCGCGGCATCGTAATGCGAAAGACATTCTGAAATACAGTTGGCTCAAGCGAATTTACGGAGATTTTGAGGAATAATTTTAACATTCAAAATAAATCAAATGTAGAGAGCTCTAATTTATTTTTACAACGAATTACATATAGACATAGAAAATGTTTAAAAAGTATAATAAACAATTTATAAATATAAAGGCTTTTAAAATAATCTTTAAACTTTAATATATGAGATTTTCAGAACACCCCAGCGGTAACGTTGCCGCACTGCTAGAATCTACCGGGCACCGGCAGTGTGGCAACGCCACCCATTCGCCCTTGCTGTTTACAAAAATCACTGTTGCAATTTTTTCGACAATTTCATCTTTCTGCGCAACAAGTTGTAAGTTCCGCGGCAGAAAACTGGAAAAGTGGAGTCAGGCGATCCGCTCTAGAAATGCCGGACATCAAAATAACGCCGCTGGGCGCCGGCCAGGATGTGGGCCGGAGCTGCCTGCTGCTTTCAATGGGCGGCAAGAATATAATGCTCGACTGCGGCATGCACATGGGCTATAATGATGAGCGCCGTTTTCCGGACTTCTCGTACATTGTTCCGGAGGGTCCAATTACCAGTCATATCGACTGTGTGATCATCTCCCACTTCCACCTGGGTAAGAATTTGGTCTTTCGGGGCGGTGCTCCTTATCTGGTGAACCGGCGGCGCAGTCTAATTGCCTCTTTATCAATTGCATGCATTTAGATCACTGCGGAGCCTTGCCCTACATGTCGGAGATTGTGGGCTACACTGGGCCCATCTACATGACGCACCCGACCAAGGCCATTGCTCCGATCCTGCTGGAAGACATGCGAAAAGTTGCCGTGGAGCGAAAGGGCGAGTCGAACTTCTTCACTACACAGATGATTAAGGACTGTATGAAGAAGGTGATACCGGTGACACTCCACCAGAGTATGATGGTAGACACCGATCTTGAGATTAAGGCGTACTACGCGGGCCACGTCCTCGGTGCCGCCATGTTCTGGATAAAGGTCGGCTCGCAAAGCGTCGTCTATACGGGCGACTACAACATGACGCCAGACAGGCATCTCGGGGCCGCCTGGATTGACAAATGTCGACCAGACCTGTTGATCTCTGAGAGTACCTACGCAACGACCATTAGGGATTCAAAACGATGCCGAGAACGAGACTTTCTTAAAAAGGTTCACGAGTGCGTGGCAAAGGGCGGCAAGGTTTTGATTCCCGTCTTCGCTTTGGGCCGCGCCCAAGAGCTGTGCATCCTGCTAGAGACCTACTGGGACCGCATGAACCTCAAGTACCCCATCTACTTCGCTCTTGGTCTCACGGAGAAGGCCAACACTTACTACAAAATGTTTATCACATGGACGAACCAGAAGATCCGCAAGACCTTCGTCCACCGCAACATGTTCGATTTCAAGCACATCAAGCCCTTTGACAAGGCTTACATCGACAATCCCGGTGCCATGGTGGTGTTCGCCACGCCGGGAATGCTGCACGCCGGCCTGTCGCTTCAGATCTTCAAGAAATGGGCGCCGAACGAGAACAACATGGTGATTATGCCCGGCTACTGTGTCCAAGGCACCGTCGGCAACAAGATTCTGGGCGGCGCCAAGAAGGTGGAGTTTGAGAATCGCCAAGTGGTGGAAGTCAAAATGGCCGTGGAGTACATGAGCTTCTCGGCGCATGCCGATGCCAAAGGTAAAGGTTTTCTACTTAATGTCACTTACTGTTCTTGTTATAACGAGAAATTCCTTCCCGCCTTTCAGGCATAATGCAGCTTATTCAGAACTGTGAGCCTAAAAACGTGATGCTAGTCCACGGCGAAGCGGAGAAAATGAAGTTCCTGCGCTCCAAGATCAAGGACGAGTTCAATTTGGAAACTTATATGCCGGCCAATGGTGAAACCTGTGTGATTTCCACGCCTGTCAAAATACCCGTAGATGCCTCCGTCTCCCTACTGAAAGCCGAGGCCCGCAGCTACAACGCCCAGCCGCCGGACCCCAAGCGACGACGGCTCATCCATGGCGTCCTTGTGATGAAGGACAATCGAATAATGCTGCAAAATCTGACCGATGCCCTTAAGGAGATCGGCATCAACAGGCATGTAATGCGATTCACGTCCAAGGTCAAGATGGATGATCCGGGACCTATGGTTCGAACCAGCGAGCGGCTAAGGACTCTGCTTGAGGAGAAGTTAGCCGGCTGGACGGTGACGATGCAGGAGAACGGCTCCATTTCCATCGAATCCGTTGAGGTGAAGATAGAGGAAGACGAGAAGGATCCCAAGCAGAAGACCATTTTTATATCCTGGACCAACCAGGACGAGGATATCGGAGCCTATATACTGAATGTCCTCCAGAATATGTGCTAAGTTTTTGGGCCAGCGAAGAGGTCACCTAATGAAATCCCAAACCCAAGCCCTAATTCCATAGATAAGCACAAAGTGTAGACATAAACTTTTTGAAATTTGAATGTGGGTTAATATACATAAATATTTCAATAGGAATCCTGATTTCCTGTTCTTTTTCTTCGTTTTTTTAACCTCTTAGTTGGTGTTTGATGGACAAGAAGGGTCTCCGTTAGCTCCGCATCTGGAGAGTTCACACAAGTATTTTGGAAATAACACCGCACACTCAGAATTACAGATACGAAGCCTTTACATCTGTCATGGACAGCACTCTGACAACAGATTCAGTTGAATTAATATTATTAACGACACTTTTGACTATTTTAAATACATTTAGTAAAATCCAGCAAAGATTTTTGTCCAATTCCTTCACAAAAGTGAAAAGTCCAGCAGCTAAGGGTTATTTTCGTTCGTTCCACGCTATTTATTCTTGGAGTTATTCTGAAAGTGTAACTTTAATGGGGTTCCAGGCGTCGCTCCGGTGCCTGCCACCGTATATCTTTTATGTATCGTTGGAGCCGTTCGAACTGCTATCTCGAGGAGCACACACAGTATGTGACACCGCTTATGTGAGGGCGGCGGCACCAGAGATGATTTCAATCAGCTCGCGAGTGATGACAGCCTGTCGGGTGCGGTTGAAGGTGAGGGTCAGCTTGTCAATCATCTCACCGGCGTTCTTCGAGGCGTTGTCCATGGCCGTCATGCGGGAGGACTGCTCGGAGCAGGCACCCTCCTTCATGCAGTAGAAGATGAGCGAGGCCAGAGAGAACTCGAGGTAGCTCTTGACAACATCGCTATCAAGCGAGTCGTACACGGCCAGCTTCTCGGACTTCTCAACGGTGGAGCCGCTGAAGATTGGCAGTGAAGTGCACTGGTAGGACACCACGGACTTGAACCGATTGTAGTAGATCTTGCCCTCGGTGTAGTCGTACCCGGTCTGCAGCACCTCGTGCGCGATCTTCGAGGCGTCGAGGAAAGTGGGCGGCAGGCGGCCGACCTCGTTGGCCACCATCAGGATGTTCTTGCCGTACAGACGGGCAAGGATCGACCGCGACTTGTCGCCGACACAGAACACCTTGGTGTTCACCTCATCCTGGGCCAACTCGCCACGGATCTGGCGAGCCACACCAGTGTGGACAGCGCCGCACAGACCACGGTCCGAAGTAACCGCGATGAGAAGCTTCTTGGGCTCGGCCTTCTCGTCGGGCTGGATCTCCGTCTTCTCGAAGAACTGCTGGGCCCCAATGCCGTAAGGACGCGCCGCCTTCAAGTCGCGCTCGGCCCGAGCGTACTTGGCAGCGGACACCATCTTCATCGATTGCGTAATTTTCTGAATATTCTTCACGGACTTCAGGCGGATGGAAATCGCCTTCAGGGTGGCCATGCCACGCTGCTGCTGGGCCTGCATGGTGGCCTCCACGGCCAGGGGCAGCAAGAGCTGGGTGCGTTGCATCATCATCCTGTGAGCTGTCGAAGAATCGCTGCCGTGAAAATTAGCAAAAATTTCAACTCGGCAAGGAAAAATCACCTACGTTAAGTTGGCTGCGCCACAACGAGTGTTATAACACAGGGCGGAGTTGCCACCCAATTGGCAACCAAAACATTCGCAATAGGTGGCAGCTCTTTCGCATAAACAGGAAAGGGTCACACGTCCTTAATAAATATTTCAACAATAATAGTTCCAAACCAGTTTTTGTAGTAGTTTATATTAATTTAAACAAATTCATTAAAACATCGCTGTCCTGGTTTATTAATTGCCGTTATTGTAATGAAAAAAATTAATTAATTAAACTATCGGTGGCCTGAAAATTCATCTCGGCGGTCAGCTGCTCACGCCAGCCGATAGGTTGGCCATCGCTAAGACTCACGATAAAAAAGCTGACGTACTCGACTCGCGAAAAGATACGAACAATATTTATTTATAATTTATTTATTCGAGCGATTACCCCCGCCGCTCCGCCGCACACAACTACACCCGGACCGCGGCTATCAGAACACCTCCTTAATCCCGGTGGAGACGGCGATGAAATCGCTCAGTGGATAACTCTTGGCCACGGACGAGCGGACTACGCGCGTGTGTGTGTATGTTTGTGTGCGATAGCTGGAAAATTGTTGCTGCGCGAATTGGAGAGATATAGACGTGTGTGTGTGTGTGAGTGCACTGCAGAAGGGGGCATGACGGAGATAAGGATAAAGATAGACGGACAGTGCAAACGGCAAAAGTGAGAAGAAATCAACACACAAGAACAGCAGTCAGTGCCTTTCCTCCGCTCTGCTCCGCATCCGCATCCGCAATCCTCGACAGCAACAGTGTGTGTGTGCCTGCGCAGAGCGATTGTGTTTGTTTGTTGTTGCTGCAGCTGAGTCGTGACACAACAGTAACAACTGGCCAAGCAATATCTAAGACACATGATGTGGTCGTTCTTCTCGCGCGACTCCTCGAAAGATTTCCCCTACGACATCGGCGAACCGGTAGGCGGCTTCGATGCCTACTCCATATGGACGCTGCACAAGGCCAAGCGCAAGACGACGTTGGAGGAGGTGTCCGTCTTTGTCTACGACATCCGCAGCGGCTCTGATACCAAATGTGACCTGGCCAAGGCGTCGCTAAAGCGTCTAAAGACGTTGCGTCACCCCAGCATCCTGCAATACTTGGACTCGTTAGAGACCGACAAGATGCTGTACGTGGCCACAGAGGCTGTGGATCCCCTGGGCAGTTACTTCACCAAACTTGCCACGGACAATGTGCAAAAGGGCTTGTACCTCGCCTGGGGCATTTTCCAGATCACAGTGAGTACTTTGGTATCCCTTGATTACTGTTTCTTAACTCAATTAATCCCCTTGCAGCGCGCCTTGTCCTTCCTCAACAACGATGGCAATCTGCGGCACAACAACGTCTCGGCGTGGTCGGTGTTTGTCAATGCCTCCGGTGAGTGGAAACTGGGCAGCTTGGAGTATGTCTCCGCGGCGGATGGTAACCCCATGCCTCCAGTGAAGATACCCGTGACCCTGGAAGTCTATGACTCGCCGGAGAAAAATGATCAGAGCAAGCTCAAGGCGGCCACCAAATGGTAGATCTAAAATCTTCCTATAAACTTCCAAAATTATTAATTACAATCCAAATATCCTCCTACAGTTCCGTGGACATGTGGGGCCTGGGATGTCTGGTGTGGGAGGCCTTCAATGGTGTGCTCAAGCAACGATCCAACCTTAAGGACATCGAGCACATACCCAAGTCCTTGCAATCATTGTATTGCGAACTGGTTGGAGCCTCGCCGTCGAACCGGCCGAATCCAGCCGATATAATCACACGTTGCCGCAAGCCTGGAGGTTTCTTTAAGAACGATTTGGTGGACACTCTGCTTTTTCTCGAGGAAATTCAAATTAAGGACAAGGCGGAGAAAAATCGTTTCTTTAGCGGACTGACCACACATCTGGATAACTTTCCGGACAACGTGTGCAAGCACAAGATACTTCCACAGCTGATAACAGCGTATGAGTACGGAGATGCGGGCTCAGCTGTGCTGGCACCCATGTTCAAGGTTGTCTTTAGATTGAATACCCCTTATCTGACATGTATTTAACACAGAGACATGCAATCTCTTGCAGCTGGGCAAACTTCTCGACGAGGTGGAGTACCAAAAACGGATTGTGCCCTGTGTGGTCAAGCTGTTCGCTTCCACGGATCGTGTGACTCGATCGCGCCTGCTCCAGCAGCTGGACCTGTTTATCGCGCACCTGCAGCCACAGGTGGTCAACGATCAGATATTCCCCCAGGTGGCGCACGGTTTCTTGGACACCAATGCCACCATACGCGAGCAGACGGTCAAATCGATCATCCATTTAGCGCCCAAGCTGAACTACAACAATCTCAATGTGGAGGTGCTGCGTCACTTTGCCCGGCTGCAGGCTCGCGACGATCAAGGTGGAATCCGCACCAACACGACCGTGTGCCTGGGAAAGATAGCGCCACATCTGCATCCGCAAGTTCGTCAGCGAGTGCTAGTTTCTGCCTTTGTTCGCGCCATGCGTGATCCTTTTCCGCCGGCTCGAGTGGCTGGCGTCCTGGCGCTGGCCGCCACCCAGCAGTACTTTCTGCTCAGCGAAGTGGCCAATCGGGTGCTACCGTCGCTGTGTTCCTTGAGCGTTGATCCGGAGAAGACGGTGCGGGATCCGGCGTTCAAAACTATACGCGGCTTCCTGGGAAAATTGGAGAAGGTGTCGGAGGATCCCAGTTTGCGCGAGACCATGGGTGAGTGAGATGACCTAAGCTACATGCCATATCGATTACATACAGATTGATTGAACAATATTCCATTTACAGAGGCCGATGTCCATACAGCCACCCCATCGATTGGTAATGCGGCGGCCACCTGGGCGGGCTGGGCCGTGACGGCCGTTACAGCCAAGTTCTATCGCAGCCAAAGTGATTCGTCTCGACCCAGACCGCCTTTAACTGGACGCAATCTTTCCAAGCCAGCATCGCTCGGTAAGTCTCTCTAGCTAATGCGGTTTTTAAAGCATATAATTGGATTTTTAATGTTTGCTTTGTTTAGAGCAACCATCGAGCAGCAGCCTATCGACCACCACGAGTAGTGTTACCTCAATGACGTCGCTGGAGCATGAAAGCAATGACACCTCCGCTTCGGCCTCGGATTACGGCAACAACGATTGGGACAACGAAAACTGGGGCGAAATGGATGTGTGTATTAAATGGTGCACAGAATTATTTCAAGAACTTAATAAATATATTTTTAGACCTCTCAGGATCCCAGCAGTCCGCTGGCAGCTAGCTCCAACAATGGCACTTCGATGGCGGCCAATGCCTTGAATGAAGTGCGAGATGGCTGGGACAATGAGGAGTGGGGCAGTCTCGAAGAGGATCCAGTAAGAAGTAGACTACTAGAAGGCATTATTAAATCTAATCGAATGACTTTCTCCAATTTAGTGCGAGGAAGAGGAGCAGGCGGAGCAGGAGCAGCAACAGCAACAACTGGCCAGACAATCGATATCATCCACCACGTCATCCAGTCAGCATCACCAGCGCCCGCCGCTGCCACAACAGCATCTGCACCAGCAGCTGCTGCAGCAGCATGAACTGAACGACCTGATCGAGCCGCTGGCCAAGCTCAACTCGCATGCCATGCTAAGGCCAAAGGAGCTGCCGAATCTCTCCAGCAGCAACACCTCGCCCACGTCCACGGCCACTGCCAATTGCAATAACATTAGCCCGCCTTCGTCGCATTTGAATAATTCGACGCATAATGCCAATTGGAATAGCGATTCGTGGGCCGATGGTGAATTTGAGCCGCTGGAGGAATCGGGATTGGGTAAGTTATACGGGATAAATCCTATTTAATCCCTAAATTAATACCTCCATTTCTAGGGAATGCCAAACTGGATGAGGCGCGGCGTAAGCGCGAGGAAAAGAAGCTACAGCGACAGCGGGAACTAGAGGCGCGCCGGGCCCAGCGGGCGACTGGCCCGATGAAGTTGGGCGCCAAAAAGCTTTAAAAGTAATCAGCCGATAACAGCGCCTGGTGTGTGCGCCTGTTATGCAGCCTGTTATTTGCATCTACGTACATCTAAGTCCCAAAAGTGTATTTGTATATTTCTGTCTGTGTCCC
>JAEIIO010069032.1:0-17015 GCA_018874655.1 Drosophila diplacantha | reverse complement strand
CCAGTTAAGAGCAGACTTCTGATTTTCATTTAATTTCCCACAGGATCACCCTAGTGTGCTGCTCTCCCATTTTTTGCTCCCCTCTTCTCGCCTGTGTGTGCGCCATGTCATTTTGGGTTTTCCTTTCAGTTCTTTGGCATTTCTCTTGCGTTTTTTCTCGGTAGCTCGCCGCTTCTCACTTCCGCTTTGGCAACTTCCGCAATTTTACTTTGAATTATAGCAGAGCGTATTAATTTAAATGTCGACAAAAGGCGCATAGCACAAAAATAAACACCAGCGGAGAAGGAGAGCGAGCCGGCTAAATGTGAAGTCGAAATTACTACAGAAAAAGTCGTATTCGAAACTGAACTGCCAGCGGGACGATGAGGACATGCTGAGGTCTTCATGCTGTCTTCCTCTTTTGGTAGGACTATTGTGAGCGATGTTTGATTAAAATTATGCCCGTCGCCTTAGCTCCTATCCCTCATCTGCACTTTGTAGTGCACTTCAATTTGCCTTTGTAGACTTTTAATTAATGCGTTGTGTCAGCAGCCATCTGCTCCTGGTTGCCATCAAACAAAGGAGTCCGGAGTCCGGAGTCCGGAGTCGCAGCCGGAGTTGGTCAGGAGAGCCGGCTAAATCTATCGCAGGGACATATCTATGGTCATCTATTTGTGTATCTGGTGGGGCAGCCGCTGTGCGGCGTTGTGTGTTTCCGAGTGAGCAAGCGCGATAATGAAAATTTATGTACGAAATTTAATTAAAACATACCTCGGGCTGTGTTTCGCCATGGACGATGCAGACCAGCGTGGCCTCGTGCCCTTCGCCGGAGAAGACCACGGGACGCTCCACGGAGATTTCCGGCGAAACTGTTCGGGGGAAAGAACGTTAAGAAATTAGTTAATAACATGGACGCTGTTCCAACGCGAAAAATCAATGGCCAAATAGCCCCGCCAGCCATTGGGGCCAGAAGGAGTTAATAGTGATGGGAGCAGTGCAATTAGCACATGTAATGTGCAGATTCCCCTTCAAAATTACATATAAATTCTTAATAAATGTCAGAAAGACCGGTACCCGCAAGGCATTTCAATAATTGCCAGTCAACCAATAAATGTCGGTAAGTGTGTAAATGTAATAAAAGCACTGCCCCTCTGCGGGTGGAGAATGTGGCTCTGAGTCCCTGCGCCCCTCGCCGGCCATGGCCAGGGCTCCATCATCATCTACTCGACTGCAAGCGAGAGCGTTAAAAGTCAATACCCGTTCGAAATCGAAATCAGATTTGACATAAATTGAACTGACAGTCCAACTCCCTGGCACAGTAGCGCTCGAAAAAAAAATTAATTCGTTTCGCTTACATTGTGTAGAGTACACTTCAAAAATAAATTTCTCTTCTAGGATATTACCAAATATCACCAATATAAATGTGAAGGAATGTCGTATCGAGCAATATTGATAGTATTAGGAGTTATTTTTGGTGTCAAGTCAAGATTTAATTCTTGTGAAATTTACTGTAAAGAAATAAAGATATATTCTGAAATCAAGTGCATTTATTAATATGTCTAAGTGCCCAGTCAATTATATGTATTTGTTTCAGAGCACTCTGCTGTGCAGCTCCTTATTTGGACAACATCATTTTGCGAATATTTCTCCCTCACTATTTCTCGAGTGTACTGATGTGGGAGCAAGTGGCATACTTACACAGGACATGGAGCACGACCTGGCTGGAAGCGGGCTGGCCGACGCGGTTGTTGGCCGTGCATATGTAGACGCCGCCCTTGTGCCGGTCCACATTCTCGATGGAGAGGACGTGCGAGTGGAGCTTCTCCTCGCCTGGAACGGAGCAAATGAAAAATGCAACTCAATAAAAAGAACCAAGCCGAGAGTGTGAGTGGGAGTCAAGGATTCCGGGGGACCAGAAGCCGGAGCCCAAGCAATGACAGGGCCAATTACGGGGAATCAACGTGCGGCCAAGTGACAGTGATGTTCAGCCGGACACCGCGGGGTCACCGGACAGCCGTAACCGCCAAACAACGCAACGCAACCCCCACACACAGCGTGTGGCATTATATTTAATAACAAAAGGAGCAGCAAGGACGAAAGCGAGGCACGGCATATAATTTCTTTGACTTTCCATTTTTATGGAAATTGTTTAAAGTTTCTTTTACGACTGTATTCATTTACTTGCGCCTCGCCTCCCATTGCCCGTCCTTTGTTGCTCTTTACGATTTTAATTTTCGTTGCCGCTGGTTGCGTGGTCCTCGGTCGCTCGGTGCTCGGTTGTTTGGCTTTTTGTGCGGCTGCTTGGCGGCATCCTTTTGTCGGACTGCTGGCTCTCGGGTCCTGGCACTTATGCACAATCTTACCGTTGGGCAAAATATTATTTTTGCGGCTCCAAGTCACATTCGGCATTGGATTACCCGTGGCCGAGCACTCGATGCGCACCGACGAGCCCTTCTTGACTTGCAAATGTCCGCCGGTGCTAATGTGATGAATCCTCGGTGGCACTGTCGGGCAAATAAACGGAGAAGACAGAGAAAAACACATTAGAAATGGCCAAACAAACTGGGTCCGGTCCCAGTGTCCCAGTGTCCCCCGCCGTCCACGAGTCCTCCATCGAAATGTATGCAAAGTTGGCCCGGCAAGGACATCACACAATTTGAATAAATAAATGCGCCCCGAATGCAAATTGAATGGGAGAAAACGGCGTTTACGCGTCTCCAGCTCGGACTTGGACCCCAACCCCGACCCCGACCCCGATCAAGACCCCAGTCCCCATCCCACGTTCCCCCGCTCTGGGCCCGCCGGGGCATAGTTTGATTTAATTCGGGACCGGCGTTTATTTATACTTGCGGCGGCATTATTTTACAGCTGTTAAAAATTATGTCCGCTGTGCGGCGGCTAAATCAAGGACAATGGCAGCCGCCGCTCCAGTCGATGGCTTCATTCCATTTTATGGACATTTCGTATGCAATATTATATTATTTCTGTTTTGTTTTTCTTTTTGTTTTAGAATGGCAGCCAGTGGCAGTAGTCGGCCTTTGTTTTTGAGGCCGTTGTTTGCCTTCAGAGTTTGTGATTTTGTGCTTAGTTTATTTTTTGTCTCGGCCATTTTCTACTCTCTTTTTGTTTTGTTTAAGCTCTCGGGGAATTCGTTCGTAAATTGGGGCCATGTGCTGATATTTTCCTTTCCCTTAGAAATAGCCACATTTTAGTGGCAGTATCAACAGCCCCATAAACCAAAAGGCACACGGAGACAGTTTCGTAGACTCAATACGAGATAAAGGAAGGAGTTAGAGCCGAGCTGCATCTCTGATTAGGTCCCAATCAAATTATCACAGACCCAGCCAAGCGAGTGGCCCCACAAACATGTGTTATTGATGCAATTCTTTCAAAACACATACGATTTGCAATATATCAAATAATATATTCGATTGCTGTGGCCAAAACAAATAAGCCCTGCCAGGATGGCTGCTCAGTTCGGATCTCTCGCCCTCCCAAGGATATTTGCATTCGAAAGAAAATTACAATTGATCACTGAAGGAGGAAGGGAGCGCAAACAGCTCACAGCTCGTAGGTCATGCATACACAAAGAGAAAATCGGATCGTTCTTGAAATCGCTTCTTTAACGAAATAATAATCTCATTCCTGTTAACATATTTGTATTTTTGAAAGTAAATAATACATGTATCCCAGAAGACCCTTTTATTTTCTCCCTGTGCAGGGGCTCGAGCGTGGAGTCCTCTGTCCTCCTGCAGCCACAAAATATGCATTAGAGTGTAATAAATCATGAGCCCGGCAAAAGGCGCAGCGAAAGGACTCGGCAAGGACTCGCCAATGAAGTTGCAGGCAAGGCGGGCAGGCTGCTGAGGTCGTGAGAGTGTGTGCACGCTTGGAATATTCCCAATATTCTCACGCTTTGTATACTCGCATATTAAATTCAATAAATATGTCTCCATTGCGGGAGACTTGTCGGTGGCTGGGGGCCAAAGCTCTTTTAATACTCAATACCCGGCACTGAAATTGATTTCGACTGTGCGGCTTGTAATACGTGGATTGTGGCGTGTAATGTCATGCAGATGACGACTACTTAATGGGTCTCAATCTTCCGCACTGACGATGTGCCTCGCTGGCTCAATGGCTTGCGGGCAGCTGGCAAAAATTTTAATAAGCAGCTCTTTCAAAGCACTTGCCGCAGTGGCCGCAGTATCTGGATCAAGAGCAGGAGCCGGAGCAGTATCAGAACGTGGAGCGGCGGTTGCGGCCAGTTTTGACAGAGTTTGTTTCATATTGATTCCGAGGCATCTACGGCTGGTTGCCGGTTGTTGGTTGCTGGTGCGGTGGTGCCTCAACTTCTGGCCCTGGTTTTGCGGCGCGCAAAGTTGCACACTCAAACTCACAGTGAAACCCGGTCCAAGCCGTCTGAGCCACCCACACATGCTGCTCTGCCTGCTCTGCAAGCTGGCTTAAAGTTTGAGTGCGAGGGAAAGTGGGTGGCATAGGGAAACTTCGGGCATGTCTGGTAAGTAATTTAAATCCATATTCTGTTGCAGCCGATAAAGTTAGTGCCAAAACTTAAGCGGCTGCCGAGAGCTGGGCATTTAATTGTGGACTCACTTCTGGCCAAGTGTCGTCTTGGTAATTTGTCTCGGCTTTCCCCAAGAAACTCCGACTCTCTGCGTTCGTGTGTGTTCAGCATTTGTTTATCGTCCTTGTGGCATATAATTATGGCACACCTCGGCTCACCCAGCCCCTTGCTGCAGCCCAGCATCCTTTGTTATTGTACAAACATTGTTGTTCCGCCCATTGTGCTAGCCATAATTAAATGCCGCCCTTCGCCACACACCTGTCTCTGCATTAGTATCCGCCTGATGTGACCTCTTCCGCTGCTCTCCCTTTCCGCTGCACTCCCTTCCCATGGTCCCTGCCCGTGTTGTCCAGTTGTTTTGGCACATTCTGCATATAAATCATGGCCACCAGCTTCATTCTCTATGACAAACCGCACACTGTCTGTGCAATAATTATGGTTTCCGGTTCGATGAAGCCATTGTTATCGATACTTTAAGTAGAGCCCTTGCATTGGACCCTTTGCGGTCGGAAGGACCTGTAATTACGCCGCTAATTGCGTGCGCCGTGCACAAAGATTTGAGCTAGAGGCAATCCGATTTCCAAACGAAGCGCATTAAAGTCACGCGCGAAAAAGGCATTTAAAAATCGCTTCGATGGCCGTGATAAAAATGTGCAAATTGCCGCAACGCCCGACCGCACAACATAATGTTTTGCGGTTGGATTTGGGCGGGGAATCCCAGCAGCTCCCACTGTCAGCCTCACACCGAAACCGACACCAATACCGCCACTGACACTATAACCCACACCGAAACCAAACCGAGTGGCGACAGCCTGCCACCGGCTAATGGATGGATTGTGGATGGGCATGTCGAAGCCTAATTGGTTTTATTAAACGTCATATGAATAATGTCCGCTGCAGCTGCATTCCGCGGGGTTAAATTGACGAAAATGCTTTCAAGTCCTTGACACAGATTCCGGCCCTTTGGCAGCGTCCCCTAGTTTGCGCTCGGCCAACAGAGATATCAACCTTGGCGGACTCATCAAATATTAAAGCCCCGCTGGTTAGACCTCAGCTAGGTGAGTGGCAGATGTCCCGGGACACTGCTGCCTGTTCGCTGTCCTCTGTCCGCCTGCCGCTTTCCGCGTGGTGTTCCTCCAATTGTTGGGGGAGCTAAGGCAGAGGGCACCGGGAGCAGATATTAATGCCCGGGCCATATTAAAAGATTTGTCAACGGGCAAACTTTGGGCCATTGTTTTGCCCTTGCCCACGGGCAGATCCGCAGCCGCTCGGGGCTTCGGAGGCTGCTCCATTTTTTGGCCATCGCCGGGCTAATGTCTTTGTAAGTGCTGCGCCGGCCAAGTGCAAAACTTTGGCAGTGGCGCACATTATTTTTTCATCTTTAGTGTGAGCCAAACTGAAAGTAATTTACGCTCGTAAAAACTGCCAAGCCGGGATGCCAGAGAGCGGCAAACTTTATGAAATTTATATACGAATACGGTGCGGGCCGGGTTCGGTTTGGGTTTGGATTTCTGATTTTTCGGGGACCGGGGCCAGGGGCTGCTGTCCGACCGTGTCTGCTGCTGAGCCTATAAAAACTTCGACAGCGCATTATTTTCCCTGTTCTCTCCTTTGACAATAATGGGGATTGGGGGCACCAACAACAGGAGCAACAAAAACTGGGCGAGAAATTTACGTGCGCTGCGAAGTTCAATAAACGAAATATTTCTGGCCATGATCATTATTTGGCAAACGGAGCGCATAATAAACACATAAAATAAACAAAACTTTTCAATAATCGACTTTTTTCCCGCTCACTCTACCTCGGTGCTTCTTTGTCGTCATCGTGGTTGTTTCCCCGCACCCAAGGAGTTTTCCGTTTAATGTTTGCCTGCGGCGACGCCCAAAAAGGAGAGGAGCTGGCAGAGGGAGCAGGACCACGAGCCGGGACCGGGGTCTGGGGCCAGGGCCAGGACCAAGTTTCAATGACAAATGAAAAAAGTTGTGGCTGCTAAAATAAATACGCATTTTTTATAGGCCGGCCTCTGCTTTGAAATAATGCTCGAGCGAAAATCCATACATCTGTGTTTAAAGCGCCTTAAATTCGGCAATAAAACTATTTTTCAATCGCGCACAGATAGAGCCAGGGAAGAGGACGGGGCACTTTGGAGATTTGGGGAATTGTATCGCAATTTGCATGCACCGCACACACACTCGCATCGCCAGGACTCGTGGAACAGTTAGGGGCAAGTGTTGGCCTGGCCAAAAGGCGTGGCTCAAACGCAGTCACACGCACACACAGGGAGAAGGCGTATGCAAATAAAGGGCCACATTGTAATTGGGGGAAAATATATGTAAATTATTCATCATTGCTGATTAGAAGACCGGCCGAAGAAAAGGGAGCTGGGAAAAGAAACAAAGCTCAAAGCCCGGCCGGAGTAGTGAGCTTGTTAGGCGACCTCTCCGGGTGTTCGGGTCTCCGTCTCCGTCTCCGTGTCTCCCTCTCCGTTTCCGGAAATAGTCGAACACAGCTAAAGCGGAGCCAAAGGAGCAGCAATTTGCATCCGCTCCAGCCGGCTTCTCCGGGGGATAGGGATGCAGGCAGCCGGGCCCGAGGATTCCGGGGGATGAGCAGCGATTCCGGGCAAATGGCAGATTAGTTTTGATTTTTTCGCCGCTTCAAAAATTCCACTCTCTATTGAATCTTTGGCCGTAAAGCGGCCAAATTGCAGGCAAACCTACTTTGCATATTTGAGTGGCCCGGACGCATAAAGCACTAAGCACTAGGCACTCAGGACGTAAGGATATGTTAATTTGACCAACACACAACACAGCCTTTCAGCCGGAGGAGAGGTGCCCGTGCCCGTATGATGAGGCCTAACAATGGGGCCCAAGTGATTTGAGCCAGCCGCATAAATTTCGCCCATAAAAATCCCATGGAACGTCAATCCGGCAGATTGGAACTTTGCATAACAATGCAGAAGTGCCGAAAAGTCGTTCACAAATTTGTGTGACTAGTCTATATATATTGTATATCCCGAGTCGTTAAAGTACTTACCTAGTATCTCGACCGTGTGGGTGATTTCGCGCGGATCCATGGTGGCAATCTGGCAGATGTAGTCGCCGGCATCCGTGGGCAGGGCGTCGCGGATCTGCAGGTTGAATCCGTTGACCAGGCGGACGCGAGGATCGGGCGTAACCTTCACAGAGCCGGCGGTCAGTATGGCAATGCCGCGCTTCCAGGCTACAACGTACGAGTCTGCAAGTGGAATTGAATGTCGAAATCAGTGCGGAATCATAATTGATAATTTGCGCTCGAGAGTTATTAAACCGAATGACGCTTTCAAGTGGCTGCGTTGCATTGGCAGCGCAAATTGAAAAGTCAGAATTCAAATGACTCAATTATGTGCCGCTTCAAAGGATCTAAAAAGGCTAGGAATTCAATTTGCCATGGACCCGCACACACACGCTCATCCAAAGGCAGATCCCCATCCAGATCCAGAGCGGAATATAAACCGCAGACAGGCGGCGGGAACAACACTGGATGAGAGTCAGACAGGCACTCAGTAACACCCACTTGATATCCGCTAATGTGCGGCATTTGCAATCATATGCCAGAATGAGAGGCAGTCAGAGACACACACCAGGATGCTTTCAGCAGGAGCAGGAACAGTACCCGCAGGCTGCCTTGCGGAAGGAAGCCAGCCAGACACATGTGAACACATCTAAGCTAGGGTGGACCATTGGTACTCACTGGGTTCCTTCTCGAAGTTTCCTTTTCCACAGGTCCTTCAATAATAAACTGTAAGTTTATACTCCTATTGAGACTTGATTTATATTATTTTTTCTATACAGACAATCCATCTTAGGGTCCAGCCTAATGTTTACTCCAGCACTCATCCACGTACGGCAGCAGCCCATTGGCAATGGCGTATTCATCGAACTCATTAATTGTGATTCCTTTTTCAATTTATGTGAGTTCCTCGATGTAAATTTCCGCGCGCGTGCAGAGCACGAAACCAGGAGGGGCGGAAGTGGAGCCCAGTGGCGGGGGAACTGGCAGAGGCAGTGGCAGTGGAAGTATGGAAAACGTGTATTGAAGCTGCCGGATTTGCTACTAATGATGTATGACTTCCGTGTTTCGGCGCCAACGAGTGGCGTTCATTAAAAATTAAAACAATTTTGCCCACCATCGATGACTAAGTGTGCTCTTCTGCTGCCGAAAAATCAAGAGTACCGGAAAATTAAGCACAGCTGCGCTCAGATAAATAGCATCGATTACTCAGCTTTGTTTAATTACCAAGTCAATTTTTTCTAAAAATTAATCTCTGCCTTAAAATATCGCATTAAAGTTAATTAAGTGTGAAGACTATGTTTTTCTTAGGCAGTTCTTACTTCCTATTATTCTTATTTTATTAGTTTGTTACTTTTTCTTCGAGAAATTTAAAAAATATTAATGGAAAGTCTGCTCTTTTAATGCCATTACCTTGGCCCCAGCTGTTCGGAGGCGACTCGTTCTTTCTCAAATTGATTTTACCCCGTACGCAAACACACCAAGACCACACACCAGGACATGCACCGAGCAGCAGTTCCAGTTCCAGGACCAGGACGGGTGCGAGTGCGAGTGCAGCAGGAGCTCAGCCAGAGTTGGCTGGGCCGTAATAAAATGCTTATGAAGTCATTTACATGCGCATTCAAAAAGCGTATTTATTTGCAATGAGTTCAACAACATCAACAAGCCAAGGTACGAGCTCCGGTGGCGGCGGCGGCGAAGGCTGCCAGGCTGAGAACATGAGGGGGCAGGCTATGCAGGCGCAGTGCCCTGCAAAAACAAATAAATAAACGAGCACCACCTGCTGTCGTTAGCGTGCCCTAAAAGGAGGAGCGAATTTTCCGGGGGAGCAGTAGGAGGAATTGTGGTCGCTGGGCCTCTGGTAGATGGGTGCCCCGGCCGCAGGAAGACTCGGCAGAGAACGGAAAGTATAATTCTTCGGGGTGGCAAGGTGCGAGGGCATTGAGTTGTGGCCTTTGCGCCACGAAGTCCCACTCCTCGCATGCAGACAGCTTAGGTATTAGGGGGAGAGTGGAGTGCAATGTTGCCACATACGTACTTTACGTGCTGGCGATGTGCAGTCATATCATATTAGCCGCCTGATTGAGTTATGAATGAAGCAACGCCAGTGGGTGCTGGTGCAATGCAAATTGGAAAGAAGGCTTCCAAATTTCACAAGTCGAACTGCACTGAACAATTATTTGGTTGTCGATTATTAGGTTCCGTTGGGGGATTTTAACAGCACACAATTGCTTAATTTCAACGAGTTTGGACTAATTGGCAGAATTGTGTTTCGGGCCTGTCAGTAGGCTTGGAAAATATTTATAGAAAAATCATTGTTATGGATGGTAGAAAAGCTACAGCATAGAAATCCACAGCAGTAGGAATAGGGGCGGTAGGGGAAAATGAATGCAGTGTATTTCTCATCTACATGTAAAAGGTTTTCTGTTTGAAATTTCCCTAAAAGCGTATTTAGAATCCAACGAGAGTCTTAAATTCCTTGCGGAGTATGAAAATAATTATTCTGCAGACGCCATTCAGCAGCCTCTTGCTCTCACAAAGCCAAGATTGAGCAGGACTCGAGACCGGGAATCGGCTCTCCGGGACTGAGGACTCAGGAGTCAGACTGCGGACTCTGGACTCTTGTCCGATGCACGGACACACATAAATAAGGAGCCTTGTTCATGTGTGTGCCACTGCCGGCTGCAACTAAATAAATTGTTAACTAAAATAACAACAATCTAACGAAAACAAGCAAAACACGAAACGCCTCAATTTCCGGTTTAAGTGTTCTAAACTAAATAGAAACGCTCACAGGCTCACAGCGCTGTGTTGCCTGGTTAAGGAGCGGAGGGCGAGAGACGAAAGGGGGCGGGCCGGCTAGGCATTACGACAACAATACATGCAAACAATTGCGCCGTTAAGCGAGCGGCAAGCGGCAACCGGGAAAGTGGGGAAAGCGGATGCGAACGAACGAGTGGCTGGCGTGGGGCGGAAACTCGGTAAAAGCATTTCGGTTTCTGTGTGTCGGGCTCATCCTCACTGGGCTCACATAAACACGGCCTCCTGGACAAATGGCCGACCGCACGTCCTGCTGCAGAGAGCCGCCGGTTCATTGTTTACAGCCGAAAGCCAACTTTTAGTTTTCTACACTTCACCCAGTGACAGAGATACATATATTCTCACATGCAAACATGCCCAGGCACACGCAGACACACACTAACAAACACTAACAAACACATATGACCAATTCAAATATGGCCAATGCTCGCATTGTTGCAACAGCGCCTTTGTGTGTTTGCTCTGGGCATACTGTGCGTATGCGCAATATGCCAGCCATCGCCGGCCCCCGCCTTGAGCTGAATTTTCTCGCAGTGTGGCAGCCTAGCAGCAGGCGACGGACCAAAGGCCGACCAACGGACATGTTGTTTGTCTGAGCGCAATTTATTGCATGTCGGAAAGGCCAATATTATAAGATGATGACCCCCGAAGATAAACGATGTTGCGGCTAAGCCGCCGCAGGCAAACTACACTGGCAAGGGGCACGGGACACGGGACCCGGGACCCGGGACACGGGGCTCGGGGTCCGACTTATCTGCAACTTCTTGCTAAACTTTGCCAGTGTTTGCCGGAGTATGTTAAGTGTGCGTGTGTGTACGTAAAAAGCGAAATTAGAACTGTAAATGGCATTAATATTGAAACTTTGTTGCCTCCGCTGTACCGCCGTACTCCATCCGCAGTCCGTGAGAGTGGAGGGGTCCGGAGTGCTCAGCCCGGAGTGAAGTGGTCCGTTCTGCTGTTTGCACAACTTCAACTTTTGCGGTACGATTCCATTTCCGCTCGCTCGCCGGGCAACTGCAGCAGGGCCAGTGCCAGCGCCAGCAATGGTAATAGTTTCGAGCGCCGGCGCTCCATCAAAGCGTAATGAGCGTTTGTATGGCCGCAATGACGGGGTTTTTGTGTTTTGAATTTTATTGCATTCGAGTTTACAGTCACAGTCCGTTACAGCCAGTTGCCAGTTGTTAAATGTTTTTGCTCCGACTGTGTTTGCCTTGCTCGTTGCAGCTCTTGCCGCTGCGGCTGTTGCTGTTTCTGTTGCTGTTGTTGCCGGGAAACCGCAATGAAAAATTCACACGACACACTGGCTTTGCATGCAGACAAGTTGAGCAGTGGATAAAATGGCCAGAGCAATTAATTAGCCGATTTGAAAAAGCTTTACAATTGCAACAGTGTAAAACGGGCGCTGGCTGCCATTTCGAACCTTTTCTAATGAAAATATTATGAAGGGAAATTAAATCGGTTTTACCAAGGATTAAGTTAGCTCTCCACATATTTTTGAAAGTTTTAAGAATGGCCAAGCTTACAAGCATAAATTATATAATAATATTTACTCGTTTCAAAAGGCACAGCCTGGGGATTAACATGCAAATTGGCCTAAGCAAACGTCCGAGGCCTAAACTGAACCAAAAGAATACTCTGTCACCTGGCTTTGTTTGTTTTCTTTGCCGGGACACCGACTCATCCTTTGACTGGACAGGTCGGGGTAGGGGATATTGTACACAAACCTGACAAACCTGACAAACTGAGAAACTGAGAAACTGGTATTATAATTACGCTTTGACAGTATTACGGCCACACCCATCCCCTCTCACGATCAAAGAAATATTTGGTTTTCTACCCTCGCAAATTGTTATAGCCGGGTTCAAGTATTTCCACTCCAGATGGTTCTTTCTAGCCAAGTGCGAATACTCTCTTCTCCGGCGCTGCCATGGGGAAAAGCAGGAGTGAAAACAAACAGAAAAACAGACAACAGAGAGCAGACAATGGAATAAACAGACTTTGCGTGCCAGACATTGAAGAGCAAATAAAAATTCAAATGAAATGATAATGATGAGATGGTTCACTGTTTCACTGGTTGCTCGCATCCAGACACGACTATCGCACCCGTACCTGCCTCCCGATTCCCCGGAACACTCGAGCTGAAAGATTACTCTTTCGGGGCGCAAAGCTGCGTAATAAGTGTTTAAAGGCATTTTCATATTATATGGAAATGCTCACACACGCACTCCTCCCGCCGCCTTTTTGTGATTTCCTTTATTTTTCCGTTCGAATTTTACGAGTTTGCATCCATAAAACGGAATGAAAATGCGCATAAATTGTACAAAGTGCCGTTGCAGAGTTTCACTGCAAAACTCGTATTTTTAGTGGGGTTTTAAAAATTCTATCAATTATTTTTTACACTTTATGTGCGCGGCCATAAAAAGGGATGCGTTCCGGCTCACCTGCGCCCGCAAATCGCTGGATTCTGAATGGTTCCTAATCATATTTCACTCGGCGGCGCGGCGTGCCATAAAGCATGCGTTATTAAAAAGCAAGAAATCGCGCCGCGGCTTCGTTTTTAATTATTCCGTTTAAGGACGCGGCTAAGCCGCTAGCCGAGCAATGCCAGTAATGAAATTGTCGTATGGGCACTTTATTAGCATAATGTGGTCTTAGCCAGGGGACAAACTGGGGTGCTAGGGAACTGGGGAACTGTGTAACTGTGGGGTATGCCAACGCCCAGGCAATTTATTTCCCTCGTCCTGTATTGGCCCGGCAGCCGCCTGCTTTCCGTATTTACTTTCTTGAGCTCCACTCCGGTATTTTCTGCTCTGTGCCCTGCTTTTTTATTATTAGTACCCAAATGCCCGCAGCTATAATTTTGTTGCAGAAATTGTCTATGTATCGCATCGTCTGCGTTGCCGGCTCAGACCTCGTCCTTGTGCCCGTCACCGTCCGCATCCTCGTCCTCGGTCTCGTCAACGTCCTCGTCTTGGTCTTAGACGTCTTCGTCCAAGTCGAAGTTGCAGAGTTCGTCCTTGTCAGAGGCAATCAAGTGCATGAGAAACGCAAATGAAATTCTTTGTTCTGTATTTCCTTTTCTTATGAACGGATACACCGACCGCAGACTTCGCCAGCACATATGTATGCATCTACATAAGATGGTACATATGTACAATCTGTCTGCGAAAAGAAGCACAGATACTCACTGCGCGAAAATACATCAGTTATAGTATTTTTTATTGATATAAAACGAATTGTCAGTGAAATAATATATATAATAAACCGAACTCTTAAGTATTCAGAATTCCTGTATAGTTGAGCAGCTATTCTATACCTATCCTTATTAGAAACACTTCCCGGCCTGTAGGATTTTTCCCTGTGTACACATAAAATGTGCCCCAAGTGTCTTGGGTCCGAGTTTTTATGTAACATTTTGTCCACGACGAGTGGCACAAGTTTTGACCATCTTGGGCGACGCTGCCTTGGCCTCTGCCTGCTTTTATTCCTCCCACATTTCACATCCTCACATGCTGTTGCTTATGCTAAATCCTTGTTATGTACAAATAATCTCGCACACACGACCGCATTTAAATTGAAAAACGTACACGGACGCTGGCCGGAGCAGTGCTCAGATGCCAAGACTTGAGTGGAGCGGAAGACCGCAGCAAAAACGCCGTGACCACTACACATGTCTTGGACGGATGCCACTCGCCGGGCGACGGGCGACGTCCGATGTCCGACTTGACCGCTGGTCCTGTTTTTCTGCGGTCGGGGCTGCCAGAGAATGCCGGACAGTAAGCAGGGAGCTAAAATTTAGTCCTGGCCCGGGATTAATGCATAGTTGTGGGCATCGCATAATGTCGGCTTAATTATTTGTATGGCAGAGCCTTCGACCGCAGCATTTAAATGCAAACTGCGTGGGCGAACCTGGTCGTGTCGGTATGCCCGATGGAAAATGGGATTTTCCTTTGGCTGTCCGCCATTCCCTTGCCCATTTCTACACTTCCCCATTTCCCCATTTCCGCCTTGCCGCATTTCGCCATTTCCCCTTACTTACCCGTGTTGGCCACCTCGCAGGGCAGCACTATTGTCTCGCCGGTGATAAATTTGAATGTCTCCGAACGTGATATGAACATGGGCTCGTTCTTCGTCATCATGCTCTGGGTGGACACTGCAAGGAGAGAAACCGAGAAAAGGACGTTTAATATCAAATGCCTTTTGGTATTTTCCCACAAAATATAAAGTAGATTACTCAAAATATTATTACTCGCCTCCGACACACACATCTCGGCTTGTCGAGTCTGTGCGCACACACTTTGGCTCTCTTGACATTCACCACACAGATTCTGGCCATGTGTGTGGCTAATTGGTTTAGTGCGTTTAAGAATATTTGTCAGATGTCGGGCAGAGTTCATAAAGTGCATTTTATTATGCTCATCCAATGAAAGTTGACAAATTTACGCTCGGCCGTCAGAGGATTGCGATGGATGGGGAAATAATTTAATGCACTTGCTGTTGATTTGCTAATCAATTTTATATGTCAATCTGCCGTCTGCAGCCTTCCGAAAGGAGACTTTCCTTTCCTCTCGCTCTGCTGTGTGTGTGGGTGTAAAGTGTTAAAATGCACTTAAATATTTAAGCATACTTTTGGGCCAGTGCTCTCCGCTGAGCCCTGAATTAATTCAATTGTTCAAACTCACACGCACACACAGAGGAAGCGGAGTATTCGTGTCTTGCATAATTTATTCGGCCCCATGGTGACCGCATCAAAGGCCCGACTGCATGCCAGGAGTATTAGAGTATTTATTTGGTTTTGTAATTAAACAATGATTATTGCATAAATGGCCAGGCACTGTGGCCAGCCCCAATTAAACTCAATTAAACGCCGCACACCCGTCATTTGTCGGGGGTTTTGGGGCTCCGAGGGCCCCAACGGATACGCTCATATCCGGTAACAAGGTAATCGATTACTTTTAGTGTGACAGGGTCAAATGCGGATACAGATACGACTACGCTGGGCGCACTTCCGCACGCAAAAGAAGTAAACGGAGCGCCATCAAGGATCCCCGAGTGCCGGCCTGGCCCAGGACGAACCAACCAAAAAAAATAACAGAAAGCCAAGAAAAACTGAAAAAACTGTGCGTCAGCTACAAAGCTCCGCCAACGAGGTCCGTCGATGCCAAAAGGCGACGGCAAACAATTTAATACGTTTAAGCGAATGTGTCAACAGGGCAAGCTGCCTGGAGCCTGGGGGCTCTTGGCGAACAATGAACGGGGCGAGGGTCCTGCGGATACGGACGCGGATGTGAATGCGAAAGCGAAAGCGGATGCGGGCGAGGACCTAGCACTTTTGACACCATGACAAGGCCTGGCTTGGCCAGCCAAGGACCTGGAATTGAATTGATTCGATTACGCTGCGGGCACAATAATGAAGTGTCAAATGTTGTATTTATCTGCTGCGGAAACATTCGGCAGAGGACTAGAGAGGTGGGCAAGGCCAGAAGTCAGTAGCACGCACTTGCGAGGAGTGGAGGCTGTCAGGACGACACAGGACTTGGCACGACCCTCGATGCCATGTCGCTGGCATTTTATTTGATTCCTTTGCTGTTTTTTCTGCTCTTCCGGCTTCCTCCTGTGACCTGACTTGCGCCGCCGCCGCCTATTTTGGTTTGCTTTGTTTTGCTTTGGATCTCCTGGGCTGGTAAATATAATTTCTTTTGTAGCTGGCTAGCCAGGCTCGTTGGCTGCGACAATATTTTCGCAAGACGGATAAAAGCGTTGGCAGCACGTGCCTGTGCTCCTGTCAATCGAGTCCTTGATGCGGATAATAACGAAATAATGTCAGCAGAGGCGATTTCCGCCACGGAAGGGTTTCCGCCATGCCAGCTCTGTGTGCTGCCTGATGTCTTGGGACTTGGCGCTCGAGTGCTAATAAACCCAATGACTTGTGCCACTTGGGCCCTGATCCGCAGCCAGTGTCCCGGAGGACTCGCCTCTCATTTGTAGCCACACGTGCCGCAGGACTATATCCTGCATATTTATTTGATTTAATTTTTATTCTTCGCTCCCCAGAGGTGAATATGAACTCATTGAACCGAACCGAACCGAAAGTCGAATTGGAGTTGCAAGTTTTCTGTTTGTGTCTGGTCAGCCCGGCTCGTTTCCCTGTCTCTATTTATGTGTGTCCACAATTCAATTTCAATTTTCCAATTTTAGTGCCCATTCTGAGACCCCGAGGCCCCCTCTTCCACTCCCCCACTCGCTGGCAACGATTTTTTGTTTTTGCGGTTTGATATTCAAAGTTTTTCCATTAAAGTTATTCGCAGAGAATAAGGAAAGTTTGCCTCACATATACAGTTGCAAATATTCAATTTGAGTAGAAAATTATCAAACAAGTTTTTTTAGTTTAGTCGCACAGCCCCTCTCGCCCTCTGACCTTCGTCAAAAGTGTTTGCTGTTTGCTGTTTGCAGTCTGCTGTTTGCATTTTGCATTCTGCAGTACCCGCCCAGCCCGGGGAGACTAGGCAAAAAAATGGCCAAATTTGGTAGCACGCAAAGTGCATAAAATATAGAAAGTGCCAGGGCTGTTCGTCGTTC
>JAEIIO010068968.1:0-12543 GCA_018874655.1 Drosophila diplacantha | reverse complement strand
AATAGAGTCAGCCGGATGTAGAAACAATGACTTTTCTGTTAAAATAAAAATAAATCAAAAAATTAATCTTTGACGTACAATATTTATTTGACTTCCTTTCCGTCAGTACTTGGATATCTGTCCACAATTTACCGTTTCCGGGAGCTTCTCAATGTCCAAGAAGTTTTGCATTTTCCTTTTTCAGGTTAGTTTCAATCGAAAATGTTTCAATGCGAGGTCCCGAAAAATTTATTTTTGTCAACAACTAAAAAACAGTAACAATACTCAGTAACATTGTCACCACAAGGTGATGTCTATTCTTACGGGTCGATGATCCTAGACCACAGCTCTCTTCTGCTTTCTATACCAAATAACTATTTCCAAAGTTGTAGACCGGCATATCGTTCATATCTAAAAAGGAATACAAGTTATACGTATTACGCACAAGTAAAGAAAACAAATTCACGAGCCGTTCTGCGTGGTTGTCTGACGGCTTTCGAAAATCAGCTTTTCAATTTTACGCTGTTAGGCGCGAAAATGAAACAAATTTCAATCTTCCACACACCGTCTGGCAATGCCAGATTTAAGTGTGCCCAGCTGGCGAACAGCTGCTTCGTTGCCACTAGATGGTTCCCCATCAAACATCGATGTTGCGATTTTTAAAAACATCAATGTTTCTCCACCTCTAGGTGTTAAACATCGATAGCTCGATAGCAGCTATTTAAGCAAGTCGCTCTCCGAAATTTTGAATAAAATCTCTTTGGTCGTGTCGTCGTCGCAATTAAAATTTTAAATCGGCCGCGGACGCGCGCATACTGTTTAGAATTCCTACATATATTTTAATTGGACCGAGCTCAGTGCGTGCATGCAAATTTTTGGCATAAAACGGCCGCTACTTCTTGGAGGCAGCGCACTTAGCAGAGCCTTTCCGCCGGGGCAGCAGCTAATTCTACACAGAAACCCAAGCCGAGTCTAAAGCCAATCCAAACTACCTGTGACTGCAGCCAGATTTCGTAATCCCGCAAAGAACCCACCAGTAGCCAAGCGCCAGTCAGTGAAAGTGCGCGTGTGTTGGTCGCTGAAGGAAAATCTTATATCAATTATAACCTGCGGTGTCAGCAGGCAGTAGCAGCAGCAGCAGCGAATCATCACCACAAATACACAGCCGGAGACCCAGACTCGGCCACCATGAGCGGATACACAGACCTCACCAAGCTGGAGACAAGTCGGTAAGCCTCGAGTCCGAATCCAGTTCGCTAGTTGAAGCGTTTAAGTTTAATTTGATCAAAACGATGCTAAATTGGACGGGGCACACACACTCCCCATCCCTCCCTC
Organism: Drosophila diplacantha; assembly: GCA_018874655.1. NCBI lineage: Eukaryota > Metazoa > Arthropoda > Insecta > Diptera > Drosophilidae > Drosophila > Drosophila diplacantha. The sequence continues at coordinate 11,229 of JAEIIO010068968.1, read as the reverse complement.
TCACTCTGGTGAGCTCTCTTTGGCTGTCGGCTCTCTGAGCTCTCTCAAATGCTAGCCAACCGCACCCCTCTTACGTTTTCTCTTTCGTTTCGTTTCATTTCGAAAAAAAAAAAAAAAGGAAAAACAAGATACAAGAAATTTATCGTACGATTTTCGGCGGCCATTCAAACACGAAAGAAACAGCCAAGCCAAGCCGTCCCGTCCCGTCCGCTGATATGACACAATCGGCTATATATTGTGCACCTATGTGTGTGCTGTCTGTTTGTTTGCCTAAATACTTCGACTAAGCCAACCACAGAGGCGAAAAAATCACAGTCGGCTCTCGGATGAGAGCGATAAGGAGCGAATTCATCGCTATCGCCCAGTTATCAGCCACTATTACTCATCGCCAGATATCGTTTATGTTGGCCTGTTTGATATGTGACCAATAACTATTCGTTCGGCCTCCTTGGGGCTGCTAAATCTTGGAAATTCTCTGATTCACCCGAATTGGCGGCGCACACACATCGCTCAGAGGTGTCGCAGGTGTCGCCTTGAACGGGGCGAACGACGAACGGCGAACGACTCGATATTCAGGTGGCCGCCAATGGCCAGCGAGCAACAAACTAAACAAACCCAGTTAAAGAGTCGGTAGAATATCAAATTTGCAGGCGTATCAAAAATCGATTAGGCTGGGGGCACTATGGAGGTCAGGCGGGGACACAGGTAAAGACAGAAACACAAACCAAATATTGGTCAATTCGGTTCAAAAAATATACATAGGCATGGTATGTGTATGTAGATATGTTTATGCGCCATTGCCCAACATTGCAAATACGAGAAATACCACAAAACATAGCGGACAGACAGCCACAGAGCGCCGCCAGAGCATCGTTTTCATTCATCTTGCTCAGCTGGTTGCCGTTAGAGGAAAGCAGGGACAGCGATGAGGTGTGGAGCGGAGGCGTCTCTTACTCTGTACAGTTCGCTCAGAAAACATCACGCCACACGGCGGCAGCGGAAGAGAAAATACAAAGAGAGAGCGACCAGCGAAAGAGAGAGTTACGAGTTACGCTTGCCACATGAGCCACCCACCCACCCTTTGCCCGCTTTTAGCCAGCTGCCGCTGAATGAAAATAATCGCCTGATTTCGGCGTTGTATGCGGTACATCACCTTTCTCTCGCCACCGCTGCCGTCTTCGCTTCGCCTCTTCTATTCGCGCATGTCGCGTGACGCTGGCAAAGCTTAGCCCAATTCTCACACAGCTCAGAGGGAGCGGCTCGGCAGGCAGGCAGGTGTGCTATAGCCAGGCCCTCCAATTGGCTGGCAGCGTGTGGCGTGTTATCCCAGCCGGCGGCGTTCAGATTCTTAGGAGCGGGATGCGGGATCAATAGGAAGAAAGAACTGGTGACAATGGTGACTCTTTTGTGTGTTTTCCTGCATCACAAAAGGTCAATAGCAATGGGGGACACTCTGGCGCGTGGCCAACATTTGGGCGTCGCCTGATTAGAACCATTTATGCCAGCACTAGCCAGCGGATTAAGGCACCGCAAAAAAATGAAATATAATTGAAAGTATAGAATTCCGTGGGACAGCAATCTCAGGCAATCTCTTATGTGCCATTAGGCGCCAGTGTCGGGTGTCGAGTGTCGATTGGCGAGTGTCCGAGCGAATATAGTTGATAAGATGGTAATTGCTTTTGCATTCCTACGTTCTCCCCCAAAGCCCGTGATTTCTACGATTGGAATTCAACGCCACAATTAGCGTAATTAGTCAATGGGAATATTTCCCTGGCGGCATACCGACGTCCACGCAGTCTGGTCGTGGGCTAGAGAGCCTTGACACCCGTCCACCACGTACAAAGTAGACGCCACCGCTTGCCGCCCTCGCTCTAGATTCCCATCTAGCTCTGGTTCTAGGCGATGTCGGTCATCGGAGCAGCCATCAGCAGGCAGCCCACGGAGCACGCGGCACTCGCGTGGCCTCCCCTACCCGACTGGCCCCTTCCTTACACTTCAGCCATTGATATCTAGATTGTCAGAAGAGGCGGGGCTCCCTAGGCTAGAGGTCTTTAAATGGCGCAGTCACTAAAACTAAATTTATCAGTGCGCTCGGCGCTCGGTTCAGTCAACTAGCTGCGATCACGCGGTTCCCCACTGGCTGGCTACGTAGATTTGGCTGCGCTGGCCAATCTGAGCACAATCTGGGCGCACTGAATGGGAGGCGGAGGCTACTCCAGCGATTCAGCGATCGTCTGGGAGCCGTCTGGCGACGATAAGCCATGACTGGCTCTCAGACTTTGGCCGCGCCAGTTCCAGATACCAACCTAGGCCCCTATCTCGGATGAGACGCTTTCGCTCCGGGGGGTTAATGGCTGTCAATTGCTGAGGTTTATGGGACTTGACCTGGGCGATGTTACGCGGTCTGATCGTGAAATTAACGTTAATGAGACCGGCAAGGATTGTATAACGGTTATTACTTCGGACACTCGCCTGCCCTCCGAGGGGGCCCACCTGGAAGCGTCCAGCACGTGGCCAGGGCTAAATTGACTTTTGAGACCGAAATAGAAATCTTTAAGAGCCACACGAGCACTGTCAGGTACAAAAGTAGACACCAACAGGTTTTCTGGTTTATACAAAATTCAAAAATACAAATTCAATTTGCGACAACGACGGCGAATCGCTGATTTGCATAGAAACCAATTCATATCTATCATACGCCACGTTGGTCAGTCTTCCCTCCAGGCAGCGGCGCACCCAGCGCAGAAATAAGACTTCGGGTAGCGGAAGTCTAAACGCGGTAGACTTAACGACGCTGAAGAACGAACGGCTAGTGTCTGGTCCGGTCTGGGCTGGTGTTATATGATGTGGCACGGTCCCCAATCATGTGTCTATTGTCCGAAACTGGTTTCACGCTCCAGTGGTTTACTGTTCGCTAGCTAGCCCAATCCAAAGCCCAAGCTCATCTTTCTATTGTGTTCTGCTTTCAGGAACTGCCTTCGCCGCATCGCCCGTCACGATGAGCAGCAATTCTCCAAAGACAGCATCGTCAATGTGATGGAGAAGTTTGTGAAGACTGTCAACATTATGGACGACACCATACTCGTGCCATGCAGGCTCATGGATCGACAGGTTGGTAGAGCAAAACCCCTTCCTATATAACCCAGAACCCTCTTCAAAAGCTGCCTGCAACTCATACTCATCCCCGCCCCTTCATTTGCCTTTTCTCCAACAGATCGGTGACAGCACTGACATCATCCCGGCCACCACCGGCAAGGACACAACCGCCAACCAGCTGACACAGAGCTCCAACGCCCAGGGCAAGCGGGGAGCGGCGCACTCGAAGAACGTCCAAGACTTCCTCAGCGCCTCCGAGCTGTTCAATCTTTATAACATGCTCAACTCGCTCAAAAAAGATTTGCTCTGGACCGCCAACCAGGAGGACGACGAGCAGCACCAACAGCAGAGTGAGCAGCAACAGCAGCTCAATACCAGCCCCAATTCCACTTCGAATTGCAATCCCAGCGAGAGCAAGACTGAGTCCAGCACAAGCACCGCCGCAGTCCCAGGCACAGGCACTTCGAGCGGCGCCATTAAGGGCCATGTGCGCCGCACCTCCACCGCCTCGATGATGTCCACCAACTCGGTGAGCAACATGAGCGACTCGGACTCTGACATTTCGCAGGAGAACGACTCGGGACTAGAATCGGACGGCAACAAGAGCGACCACGCGCAGAGCACTGACGGCAGCGACATCGTTGATGTAGCTAAGTCGAAGCAGGCCGCCGGAGACAAGGCCACGGAGCTGGCGCAACGCTGCCGGAGGCACCTGAACGGTCTGTACCAGTGCCTGGAACAAATGACAGAGGCGGCCAACTACCTGACCGCCAGATACCAAAGTGATATTGGGCCCGTCTAGGACGTCCCTATTTTCCTATACTCTTCTCCTATTCTTCAACCCCTAACCCTAAACCTGCTCCCAGTTGGGGGCAGCTACCTTCATACCATAGTCGCGGGCGGGTCTTTACTCTCATTAGTATCAAGTATACCAAGTGTGAGGTCTTTCTTTAAATGTAACTGTAACTATATCCGTATCTGTATCTACTATGTATATGCTTATGTATATGTAACATGAGGGGGTGCTAAGTAAGACAAACGATGAGGATCGATTGTATAAATGTATAACTGAGGATGATAATGAGAACTAACTGGTAGTATAGTAGTGGATGCAGCAGCCTAGGCCGAAAGCAACAAATTAGGAAGTCAAGAATATGTTCGTTCTATTGTATAAATTGGTAGCCTCTTCGTTTAATCTCTCTTATGGGTTTTAGGGGAATCGGAATCGAAGTGAAGAAACAGACAGACTAAGTTACAGCCCAAAAGTCTCTCGTATATATTGTTTATTGGATAGAGAAGCTAGCTACGGGGACTGCAAGCAAACACACTGTTCAACAAGTACAAGAAATCTAATTTCTAACTAAATTACACACACACACCACACACAAGGGGAGTGGGGGGTCAACGGCAATGGTATGGGGCGACGGGCGGATCAGGCGCCGCCCCCACTCCACCCTTAGTCTGTATTGCTAAATCTATATATACATATTCCACAATTGTTATTGTAATTGTTTAAGCCAACTATTTGTGCCGTTATGTTTCGTTTGATTTTCTCCATCAGCGTCACTCGGTGGGTGGATCGATCCTCCGGAGGCGGGGCAGGCGTGGATCCCACAGATCCCGCTGACAGTCAGCCTGCTTCCGGACCACAACCCACCTCTTGCCGCTGTCGCAGAGCAAACTGTAAATTACTAACGTTAATAGCGCTTGTGCGAGAGCTAAGAAAGAGAATTATTTATACACAATAAATAAATTTTACTTAGAAATTATATATGTATATATTATTTCACCTGCTCGTGTTTCTTCTCTTCTGGCCGTCCGGCTTTTGGGGCTTGGCAACGATAAAGAAAGTGCCGACGGAGCTGAATTTGTCGACTTGCGACTTTGTGGGGCTCGTGCGATGGGTACAAAGGCCAGTTGCTGGCTGAAAGGTGGCTATGGCAATGGCCATTGTAAATGTGCTATATAGATTACAGTGGAGACCAGGTAACTGAACCACGGGCTCTTCAATAAAGAGATGCGGACTCAAATAAAACTTTACTGGTTTGGCCCCTTCATTAATCGTATCTTGTTTTCAATAAAGTAGTCTTGGGGCGTACGCAAAGTGTCTTCAATCTAATCTCTTCTAGATAAACACTTCGATTCCTGTGCCTCCGGCAAACCACAAAGAATTGACGTACTTGGATAAATATATATTTTTCTTATCTGATCATTATTTTCTTCAGTGGCCGTATCTTAGATGCCCACTTGAACATTCCCCGTAAATCCAAGTCGGAAACGGTTCTATCTTATCGTGTTTCCCGGCCTATTATTTTGGACAAACGCGTGCCGCGGCATCTGGAAAGTCACTGGTTTTATTCCTCTGCTGATTTTGATTCGGCATAACCGCTGAGGGAGACGCAGACTCGGAGGAAACTTTCCCACTCGGGCTAGAGGGTGTGAGACAACCTTATCGCCACATACTAAAGATAATGTGTGCCTAAGACCTGGAGGAGTGTTGCAGTTACAAAATAATTCCCCGCCCGGCTCGATTCATAGCCTGTGGCCGGGAATAAACTATCAATCATGCGACTGACTCATGACGATATCTATTCCCTGCTCAAGTTCAGGGCGGCGGCGGGAGGCTCTTCAGCTCTTGGACTCGTGTTCGGCATGGAGGTCTTTCCACAGTATTACGTCTTCTGGGAGCTGCGATGTGATAAGCGGTTATGGGTAATGGGGTAATCTGCTTTAGAATGTCAGCCCATTCGAGTAAGTACATGTATCTGGGCCAAGTTAATTATGCTTTCCGCCGCGGCCACTCGAGCTGCTAGTTAGTGTTTATTTATGTTTCAATTTTGGCTATTTGTGTGCTCTTGGACGTGGCCTTATCTTGGCGGTGACGACGAGAATCGCGAGCACTCTGAATAGAAGCCATGAACTTGTTTCGTGCTTATCGGCAAACTCCACTTGAGCGGTTTCCAGGGTCTTCCTTCTGCGCCACTGTCGCTCATCGACAAGAATCCGTAACCGAGTCCGGCTGGGATTTCTGTGGGGTTCTTCTTCTCTCTTCCCCGGCAATCAATTAGCGCTCTGCTAAGGCTTCCGCATCGCGGGAGGGGTTTGGGAATGGTGAATCAATTCAATGCGAACTGCGCCAGTCTTAGGTTTAGATTCAGTTTGTTTTTTCGTACATATATTTTGGCCCGTGGACTGGCTGCTGCGAGCAAAAAAAAAACAAAACTTGTTTACGGTTCTAGCTCGCATTCCGCTTCCGCTTGTTGTTGGCGCCCGCGTTAACCCCGGACAGAGGCGGAGCAGATAGACGGAAGTATCATAATTCAGCGAAGATCGATACTCTAACACCGCGCAGCCATTCGTTCATTGTGTTCGCTTCCGTTTATTGACCCCACCTGAACCTTGGACAGAGGAAGAAGAATCTTGATTGGAATTAGCATTAACCCAGCAGAGTCGAGATCAAAAGAAAGTCGCTGTAGTCGGCGTGAGTCAGCGGTTTAAACTGGTCAAGCGTTGCCAAGCCGCCCAAGGTCCGAGTTCTCCAAACTCCGAGCTGTGAGCTCTCTAAGCTCCCCCAGCCCCGGTCTCCAAGGCTGCTGCTGCGGTTCTGCAGCATTAAGCTGCTGCAGCCAAAGAAGCCGCCAAGTCGGAATCAAATTCTATCACGTGCCACTGCCGCGATCCGAAAATAACTCGGCAGCATGCAAATCGAAACGAGAAATTAATTAATAACGGCACCCGAGCAGCTTCAGCTTCAGCCTCAGAGATTAGCATGTGGGGTCGGGTCCGAAAATATCGTGAAACACTTCCGTTTGACCCCAGCAGATCGAAAGATGGCAGGCGGAAGCCGAAGCGAGCCTAATCGATCTCGTAGTTCGCATAATTTCCGTTAGGGCCGAGAGGCCCAGTAACCGACTTCCTGGTTCCAGTTCCATTCGCGGACGCTGTCCGACCGATTTGGTCGAGGTTCTGGGACCAAATCGGGGCCCGTTAATTCCGCATTATGCTGGACAATTACGGGCCATTTGAGATGTCGCGGTAGATGGAACAAAGCCATTGCAAACAGCTCATAAGCTATACCTCACGATTTCGCGGGTGATGCGGGGAGCGGCCAGCTCGACGACGCGTCGGTTCATGGCTAGCAGCCACTGGTACAAAGTCCAAAAACTCGAAATTCCACACTCACACACTCGCGCAGCGAGAGCCGAGAGCTTGAGCACATTACACGGAGCGCTAAATCATGCCAAAAGAGATTCATTCACGAACATTCTGCGGAGGTAAGTCCGCTTTGGTGGCAGCCAGGCTTTCGACAACCTCTCAACCCCATCTCCAGCTGAAAGGGGAGTAAGCGCTAATTGAGCACCCTCAAAGTTAATTAGCTTGGCCCACTCCAAGCTCCACACACCTGCAAAAGGGGAGTACACACACTCCCTGAAAGGTGGGCCAAGTTCAGAGTGCTGTTGTGACGTCGGCGGGAAGGCTTTCTATAACAGCCAGCTCCACTGATTCAGAGGCACTGGATCGTGAGCTATGATACACCGAAAGAAACAGAGGATTTCAATGAAGCTGCTAAATAATAAGGTCAGGGATCATAAAACATATTGAGATTAAATTTATTAAATCGTTCAAATCAACAGCCGAGCCAATCTAGCATGGTTTGACTGAAAAAACCTATACACATTTTTTACAAATGTTATAAGGGGTTACACCATTGAAATTAAAAATTAAAAACTAGCACAGAAAATCTTACCGAATTAAAAATACTGTTTTTTTTTTTTGGCTAAGTTATAAACGATTTTCATAATAAATTGTAACTGCAGGGTAAACAAACTTCGGCTTTCCGATCTATTGTTTTTATCAAATTTCGGGTTCAAGTGTACCTGGAACGGGTTCTTGGAGCTCTGGGGAGTGTTCTGACTGTAGCAATGTGGTGCGGCTACCGTTGGGTGACCGACAGGCCACTATGACCTGTCTAGACGGAAGACGCAGCTGAAGGGCAAAAGGGTGATCACCCACCAATCGGATTCGGAGCCGTCGTCAGAACCGGACAATCAGCTACGCAGCAGACTGAGCCAATTTTTGCACACTGCCGCATGACGGAGCTGTTTTCCTTTGTCAACTCTGGGCCTGAGCTTGCCCCGCTCCAAGGGAGGCGTCAATTGGTTTGGTATTGCGCACATTCCACCAAAAGTTTCGAAACTCTGGAGAGGTGGTGGGTGACGCAATTTGAAGAACTGGCCAAGAGGAACGAACGAAACGAAACGAGATGCATTAGGCCCACAGGTTTTCCCAAACCGAAGATCACTCATTCGCCCGGTGTGCGGTGGCAGTGTGCGCATGCTTACAGGCTTACAAGAAGAGGCGGCAAAAGCTCACACATTGAAACGAGTCATTGGACTAGTTTCATAACTGCCAAAACAACAACGTGCCTCCACAATCCCTCCCCCTCTGCTCCTCACATCTGCCCGCACCTGTTTTGCGCTGAGCGCAAGCGCAGCCGCAGCTCGGCTCACCGCCGAGTCGATTTCAGTTTCGGTTTCTACTTCGGACGCTGGCTCTCGGTCCGGGCTCAGGTGAATCTGAATGCCACACACCTGGGCATGACCTTCAAGGCTAAAAACAGCGACTGCGATGCCCGCTGCGGCGATGCGACGCCGGCCGAGACAGCGGCAGAGGACAGAGACTGCGGCGAGCCAACACTAAAGTAACATTTTATGGCTAAAAAGCCAGCTAGCCAACGACAACAACAAGAATCTCGATAATAATAACAATAATCGACAAAGACGTTAAAAAGCAACAACAACAAGTCAATAGACGGCTAACAAAAACGACAACAACCCGCCGGCCCCCGCTTCGCCTCACACCACTGCCAAAACTTCCAAAGCTTTCGAGGCGAGATCAAATGCTAAACTGCAGCCTGAAATGGGCCCGGAATTGGTGTGCCTTGGCCACCACACAGGGGGCAATACCCTAACAGGAAAAGCGTCCCCAGCTAAAATCAATGGTTTAAATTACCATAACTAGACAAAAAATAAACAAGAATGGAAGCGATTTTAATTCGGTAAGATTTGCTGCTTGTTTTGAAAAGTGTAATAAATCTGCAAATTAAGTTTAAAATTAAGACACATATTTATTTTTTGTAAATTGTCAATATTAAGTAACTAAGATTTTATTGCCGAAACGGTATATATATGAGTTTTGAGTTTTATTTGCTATTGAACATCGAACCATCGGCGGTCTTAACACTCATATTTATCGAAATAATTTTAAATAGCTTGGAAGAGTATATAAACTTCCTTTTTGTTTTTTATTGTATTTTCCCACTGAAATTTCTTAAATAGGCTGTGTAACCCTTCTCTGCGCAAAAATGCAGTCAAGTTGGGATCGGCATGTTGGGGACCGGCCCCTGCTCCTGCCAGTGGCCACCACATTGTGGAAGCCGAACCAGTTTTGGCCATATATAGGACGAGTGGAGTCTCTAGTCCAGCAGTCGTGCCTCCTTAAGTGGGCCACCAGCAGCAACCATTTTGTGGACTCTGGTCGGGACATGTTTTGGACCCCACTTAATGCTGATTTGATGTTTTAAGCGTGGCCTGGCCAATTGGTATTCCGCCGGGTAGTTCCTCGCCTGGCGGCTCTCCCGCTCCCGTGCCACCCATTTGCATAATTAGCAGCTGAGACGCAGACGTCGACGGAGCCGTAGCAAGTCCATGATCTGTCTGCTAATTTTCCATTGTAGATGCTTTCCTGGGGATTTTTAGAACACTGCCTTATTGAGGTTTATTTTTACCGCCAGTCAGACGCAATATAATGAACGAGATGACAAGAAACGCGGATAAGTGGCGTCTCTGGAAACTCCACAATGACGGGACCAAAAAAACACAATCAAAAAGCGGGCAATTCAAAATATTGGTCCTTTATTGCCGTCTTAAGTATATGCGTTCAGAATTAATATAGGCTGTGATAGGATAATGGGTTCACAACAACAACGAATATCACTCATACCACGCGTGGTACTGACGTGGATCTGGCTGCAGTCTCATCCTAAGTTGCGGTGCGTGTAAAATGTGGTAAGTCGTTGTATCAAAAAGCTCGTTGGATTGTCTTAAGGTCGCTGTTGCTTCAAATCGGAAAACCAATTGAGTATATGGAATCTAGGGCGCATAAATTACTGCCATGCAGTCTATAGGGGAACTACGCGTTAGCGGTGGATCGAGCTCGACTTCTTGATTCCACGGCGTGCGTCTTTTGCGACAACGGTCACTGCTCGCTCGGTGCGCCCGGTGTCCGATGTTCAAGTGTCGCGTCGCGGGTGAAACTAATTAAGTAAATTTAACACGGCATACCGGACCGCTCCACTACGCCGCCTCCTGCTCCTCTAATGGCAGGCACTAGTACGCAAGTACGTAAGCGAAAATGAAAACTAATTGCAATTTCAATTTCAACGGAGAACACAAGTGGGCAAAGCTACAAATGCATAACTGTATATATATATACATATATATATGGCAACTAATATACTTACTACTCGGCCAATGGCTAGATTTTGGTTTGGGGTTTTTCATTAAGTTTATTATCACGTTACAGTATTGACTTAGATTATGTACGTATGCTTTGTGTGGGTTCTATAGCGTCGATATGCATATTAATTAAACACAAAACAATACATAATTCGATTAATCCAAATTACAACCAATTACAGCCCCCGAGTCGGAGGAAATCATTATAAACCTTGCCAATACAACGCCAGCTTCAACCAATGGCTGGCATTGAAAACAGAATCACCCTTCATTTACTTAACTAAGGAAACAGATCAGTGGAACAATGTCTTTTCTTCTCCATTAAACTACGTACAAACAATTTGGCTAAACAATTTTCTGATTGGATGGATAATACATGCTTTACTTAAAGGACTATACTTCCAAATACTCGGCGATAATGCTGATGATGGTTAAGTGTGACAGGTTCTACCATAAGTTAAGTTGAGTTTTCTAAGTGTACGCGTGTACGCGATATGCATCGACAAGAAAGGAATTTCGATATGGAACTAAAGAGCATTACGAGATATTAACTAAGAGCAACGTATTCAAGCTAGGGCTGGTTAGTATGTTGAGTTAGTTACGACTGGCCAGGAAG
>JAEIIO010068928.1:0-11000 GCA_018874655.1 Drosophila diplacantha | reverse complement strand
TAGCGACTATCGCTGAAAATATAAATAATAATAATTTTAAAAGAAATCCAACTCTTTTCAGTTTCAAAATATCCTTTCCACATTCGCTTGAAAATGTTTTTAAAATCCATCACTTTCCCAAAACCATTGATCTTTTCAAGCAGCAATCAACGATCGAATTTCACCAGAGTCTGGATCCACACTTATATTGTAGCACTCGGACACTCACTTTTTCACAGGGTTCGATCACGGACCCGGGACTAGAATTGGTATTTCGAACGCCACTCGGCACGCGATTCGAATCGACAACTAAACGCTGGCCGATCCGGGTCCCGCTTATATGGTACTTGGCCCGTTTCAGACTTGGCCCTTATCATCGGCTTATCTGCAGCCTTTAGCTTTTTATTTCGGCCCAGATAATGTTGGCCAGGTCTATAGATTAAGCGGGGCGATAAGGACTCCGTGCGGTGATTTACGCACTCCGCCATCGGCCACCGATGGAAGCCGTCGAATGTGGCCAGTGCCAGACGATGGCATAACATTTGGTTTCCGCTGCACTGCTTGTTTTGTGGAAGCGTCGCCGCTTTATGATGCACTGCCTCCGCCAATCTTATCGAGCGTGATTTGCAGTCCTATTTTAGTTTAAACAATGTTTCTGGACGAGCCAGCTGTTGTCTCTTGTGTCACGGTGACTTATTAATCGGTCTTAAATTTATTTTCTCAATTGAATTGAATTGATATGTATGTAGGATTTTATTCAGTGTATTTTAATCCATGAGCTTTGGCCTCTCAGAGTTATATATATAATTCTTAATAAGAGACTTTCAAAAAAAGCTTGTTGAAGTATTCCATTGCAACAGCAGACGTTTTTTCAAAGTGTTTCCACAATCTTCATTGTACGTAGACGTTTTTGAAGGGCTTTTGATTGACGAGTGTTCAAAGCTATATTATAATAAAAAACACTTTTAATTTATGACCCAATTAAGAGTATGTATGGCCGATTTCAAAGACTTCCGGTTTAAGTGCTCTACAAATTAAGAACTCCTTATGATGATTTTCAGATTCCTATAAGAATTTTACGTTTACCAAGAACACAAGATAATCCAAACCTTGTCCTATGTATTAATTATTTATTATCATTTAATAGAAAACAACCATAATCGTTTGCAACGAGAAGCCAGTCAGCACTTCAAAAATACAAAGTCCCCGAGCGATATAGATAGTAATAATTAAAACCAAATTATCTATAACTCCAAGCAAACTAATAAATAAGATAGACTTTCCAAAGACAGGCCTCGATCTGTGGTTTACTATATTTATTGGCCACTACAGATGATAAGACATCAATTCTTGTTCAGAAAATACAAGTAGTACAAGGGCTTTTGATTTAATTTAAAAAATCTATAAATTAATATGGGCTTTAGCTCTTTCTTTCTTGTTTATTTCAGAGCTTCAGGCCAAGAGCAAACCGATGGATTTCGTTGCCAAGGCCATGATTAGCGCTTTCCACTGATTACGGATATATTTATGGCTAGCTCATGGACGGACGTAAGAGCTTTGTGGGTTTTCTGCGCCTTGGATGGGGGAATTTATGAGATCACCCCTACTCGATCACGCAATTCCATAAGCCCATAAAGCACCGAAAGGCACTGTAAATTCTCGGCCAGAGCAAACACAAGTGTCTTAGAGAATTATTGGAATTTATTGGCGCACGGGTGCGAGGATCTACGACTAACTTAGGGGGCTACAAAGGGTGGGAACCTATGCCAGCTTGGCGGCCAGGAGGCACAGGAGCACGGCAAGAAGGGAGGCTCCCAGGGCGGGGCTGCCGCTGCGGAACCCGGTGACCCAGGTCATCAGAGGATCCCGGTTGGCCGTCAGCCAGGCGGTGTTGGCGTTCACATTGGCATCCACGCTAGCCTGCAGCGTCGAGGGCACGTAGGTCGAGTTCTTGACGTTGTCCACCAGCTTCTGGAGCTCCTCCTGCTGCTTGGTATTGACCGTGTAGGCGGAGATGCCTACGATGTCGCTGTACAGAGGATTCACACCGCCGAATCCGGTGTTCAGCTGCGCATACTCCTCCCAGTTATTCTGCAGAAACTCAATGCAGGCCAGCAGACCCACCTCGCCGCGCGAGTAGGCCGGGCTAAGCAGCGTAATTCGCTCCTGGACGCGCAGGCTGTTGGTCTGATCAATGCTGCTGGACACGAACTTCTCCAGCTGCGTGGCGTCCTGGGAGCAGCCCAGGGCGGAGATCAGCAGGCGGCGTTCGGCCTGATCGTTGGAGTTCATCAGCTTGTCGTAGACAAAGTCGAAGATCTTGGAGTCGGCCTGCCTGAGGCCATTGCAGTAGACCTGCGACTGCAGATTGGGCTCGATGGCGGTGCCCTGCTCCACCAGCGCCGTCAGCTTGGCCTTGGTCTCCGTCAAACAGCTCGGGACACCGACCAGGCAGGCGATGTTGATCACCACGTTGCGGGTGAACTTCACCAGATGATGCTCACCGTGCAGATCATTCACACCGAACTTGTCGAACTGATCGCCCACCAGCTGGGCCACGTAGAACTGGAAGTCGCCATAGGCCTCATCCGTGCTCAGGTACCGGTTGAACAGGGTGATCACCGTATTGGCGGCAGACCACGGCGAGTACTTGTCCTCCTGGGGCAGGTAGGTCAGCAGCTGGAGCAGAGTGGCGTGCTCCACGCGGCCGCTGGTGGCGAAGCGATACAGATCGTTGATGAACTGGGCCCGGTTCCGGGGATCGATGGTGTGCGGACGCGTGGTCAGGGCGTTGATTATCAGCTGCCAGTTGTTGGAGTCATAGTTGACGCGGTAATAGAAGACGGACTTCTTGTTCAGCACCAGCCAGTTCTCACTGTTCAGCTTGGCGTCGACGACCAGCTCGGATGTGTTCAGCAGGTAGTGGGTGGCCTCCGTGTTCCGGAAGTCATTGTTCGAGAAGTCGGCAAAGTTGATGGGAACGTACCACAGCTTGTCGTTGGTGTAGTCCTTGTCGTTGGTGTACACCGACTGCTTGACGGTGAAAGTTCCCGCCTCATAGTCCCTGGTCACGGTCAGCAGCGGCACTCCGCCCTGGTTTGTCCAGCTGCTCATCATATTGTCAACGGTGTCGGGCACTGCGTAATTCTCCTCAACGGCGGCCTTGGCGATGCCGGCGAACAGCTTGGTGGGATTGGCGGCAGTGAATTGGCTGCAGGGGATGGCCGTCTTGAGGATTAACTATTAGTGATAAAATGACAGTCACTTACTTGTCCACCAGATAGTTGTGCAGACCGCGCTGGAACACCTTGTTGGTGAGGGCGTGGCGCCACATGTCCAAAACGGATCCGGCCTTGGCATACGACACCGAGTCGTACAGCAAAGAAATCTCCGAGGGCTTCTGGACGAAGTGGCTCATGGGACGGGCAGTGGGGCTGGCGTCGTTGACCAGAGCACTCTGGTAGGAGCCGGCATGGAAGGTCTGGAAGATGTCCCACTCGGGATAGGCCTGTCGAGCGAACGGATTAGGTTTCAGGCAAAAAAACGGAGATCGTGGAAAACCCTACCAGATCCACAGCCAGATTCTCGAAGAGGGTGGCAAAGCCCTCCTTGAGCCACAGGAAACTCCACCACTCGATGGCCACCAGGTCGCCGAACCACATGTGCGCATCCTCGTGCGACTCAATGGTGGCGATGTTCGTCTGCGTGTTAATCGTCGAGTTCTCCGGGTTGTACAGTAGATACTCCTCGCGGTAGGTGGCCAGGCCCCAGTTCTCCATGGCGCCGGCGGCAAAGTCGGGAATGCCAGCCTGGTCCAGCTTGGGCAGGGCGAAGGGCACATCGAAGTATTCGGACAGACGCTTCTCCACCAGCATTCCGGTGGTCAGAGCCCACTCCTGGTCGCCCTCAGTTCCATTGCGGGAGAAGACGCGCTGCGGCAGACCATTAAGCTCACCCTCGGTGAACACGAACTCGGAGACAATGAAGGCCACCAGGTAAGAGGGCATGTTCACGGTCTTCTTGAAGGCGGTGACGCCGGGGCTAAAGAAGGGTTCAAATTGTAAAGATTTTGTAACAATTTAGGGGATTTTAAAAGGATATAACGTGCTGTATATGGGCTATTTTCTGGAAAGAACAACCGCGGTTATATTAAGAAACGTTCCATTTGGTCAAATTTGAAAGTCTTTCCCATATTTTAAACAAAAATTTTTAAATATTCGAATGCAAACAAAATTTTGTGTGTTCTTCTAAAAACTTCCAAAGCAGTTCCTCTGCTTGAACTTTTGCTTTCTAACATCACTGGGAGATTGCAAAGAGTCAAAAGAACCCTCATTTATGCTTCTCTATTTTACTAAATAGTAAAAAACATCACGAAAAGTACGATGAAAATAATGTCACGTGCGACACTGATTACAATTCTTTTAAAAAACTACTTAATATTTTTCAAAATCAACTCAAATACCTTATTAAGATGAATTGACAAAGAATACATTAAAATTAATTGCATTAAAATCGATCATAAAGTTTCTCTGACATCATTGCTTAAGCTGGTTTGCGAAAAAGAGACTTCAGTCTGTATCACGCGCGATCTCCTTACATTTTTGTAATTATCTTGAAAACTAACAATTATCCGAGGTCGACTTTAACACTAAGTATAGTGCTAACTCAGAGCTATAAGTTTAACAATTTTTAAAATTAAAATATATTTTTGGCACATGTTTTATTTTTAGTTTGAATGCGTACAAATGTCGCCTGCGACACCAGAAAATTGCCCATATATTTTCTACCTTTATAAACTGCCATAAAAGATTATAAAATGTTTTTATGGACAGCGATAGATGATAGTGTTGACTCGGACCACGTAGTTTTGTATGGCTTTCATAAATTATGTTTTGATAATGCATAGAACACTAACATTTTAACCCATTTAAAATATATATATAAGGATGAAGAATGTATATATATCATATCATATCATATAATCTATTTAACCATATAATCTATAATCATATAATCTAGCATATAAGAAAATTTAAAATGGGAAAAACCTTCTATTAAATTCTTCAACAAGATAAAACCTTTGATTTTTATAAACACAATTCCCACCCTCTAACGATTCTCCCCTCTCTGAATACCAACCTGGAGGCAGTTTCATCCACGGGCATGTTGCTGATGGCATTGTAGCTGGGATCGTGCTTGATCGTAATGGTGAACTCGGCCCGCTTGGAGGGCTCGTCGTAGCAGGGGAAGGCGTGACGGGCGTCGGTGCTCTCGAACTGGGTGGTGGCGAGGTACTTGGTGGCACCACTCTCATCAGTGAAGGTGGACAGGTAGAAGCCGCCGTTGTCCGTGCGCAGGTTGCCCTCGTAATTAATGGTCAGCACCCAGGTGGTGTCCTCGGCGAACGAAAGACCCGTTTTGCTGAAGGTGAGAAACTCACGCTCCTCCTCGTACGACCAGGCCAAGTCCTGGGCAGTGGCTCCAGTCACGCCCTGCTGGATGATGCTGGCGGTGAAGTTCGCCAACTGGCGGGCATGCACCGTTATAGTTGGGGTGGTGACGGCCACCGACAAGGTGATGGCCACGGTGCCAGTGAACTTGGTCTCGCCCGTATGGACATTCGTGGTCAGGCTGACGGCATAGTGGCTGGGGATCGTGTCGTTGGGCAGGCGATAGTTATCCTCGTCGGCGAACGGAACCACGGCACGGGCATTGGGATTCTCCAGGAGCTGTCCGAGCTGCTCGAGGGGCGGGAAGGCACGCACGACTGCCGCCTGGCTAACGGCGGAAATGGCCAGAAGCACGGCCAGCAGGATCGGGACGCGACTCATGGCGAAAGCGCGGCAAGACTGAACCGACCCACTCCGGCCGGCCACTTTTAAGCGAGGCCCGTCTCCTTATCTGAGGACCGCGAAAAGAGATTACCCCAATCTTGGCCAGAAGTGTGTCGTCTGGGAGTGCTATAAAGCCGCATTGGGCCGTAAATCAGCCATTCAATGGCACGACCAACAGCCTTTGGATTCCTATCGTGACTTGGCCAATGAATAGGTGAATTTTCGCTATGGTTGGTAACAGCTAGCGGCTCAGATAGTGGCCAATACGTGTGTTTCGTTCAAGATAGACACGCTGATAAAATCCCAAGTGGCAAGCGAACCGCCCTTGATCTGATAAAGTGGCGTATTAGTGACACTTATTAGTGTAGATTTTCACCGTTTTCATTCGGATCTCAGGTGATCTATCCTCGGGGACTAGGTAACTTGCACTGCTGGCTAACTTTCATTGAGATCCGAACAATCCAAGCACTGACAAACCTCATTATGAAATTCTCCCTTCTTTATGACCAAAAAGTATGCCAGACACTTATCTAAGCAAGAAAACAACGTTTGTTTTCAGAATCTAACAAAGAACTACTTCTCTTTCAGTAGAATTTCGGTTCAAGCATACGAGAACCCTAAATCATGATTACTATAATGGATCCTACAACGGGGGCTCTTGAGATAAATAGCCCACCATTAATTGTGGCGGATTACTCAGCAAAATGAGGGAAACTCGGCAATCAATTGACCATTTTGGTAAAAACCCAGAGGTCAATGGAAGAGGAAGTGTCCAATAAGGTTATAGTTCTTGAACGTTCCAAAATCAATCAAAAACCAGCTGATATGAGCACGTGGACTCCATAAACCATTCCCGCAACGTTGTAAATATCCACTTCATACTCGAATTTCGTCCTAAGCCCATCTATCAGTGTACTTTATCGGCAATAATGCTATTCCCAGAACCAAGATAAGATTCACTAGACCATAAAGCGATCAATCCACAGTAATCACTGATTTCGCAATCCCATCTTGGGAAACTTTGAGCCACACACCAGGGAAATCCAAAGCCTAATCTCCTATGTTATGACTCATGTTATTCTTTATTTATGGGATCTACAATATACATAATACTTGGCCACAGGACTTAGTCTAAAACAGTTGCGACAGCAGCAGGGCCAACGCACTGATCAGGATCGTGGCGAGGGGCACTATCGAGGCGCCACTGCCCTTCTCCGCCAAATGGTCCTCAATCCAAGCGAATGTAGAATCGCGATGCATGTCCAGCCAGTTAGAGTTCGCCTGGAATCGGGCTTCGATGACCTCGCTCAGGTCATCAAACAAATAATTAGGTCCCTTTGACTGCACCTCAACGACTAGGGCGTTGAGCTAAGGAAAGGATTAGGTCATTAATTATATAAGATCATTTCGAATTGAAGTACTGGCCACTTACCCTTGTCTTCTGCTTTTCGCTGACCACATAGGTGGCAATTCCCCGCAAAGCCGAATCGAGGGGCTTAACGGAGTTAGATGATGATAGATTGCCGTATGCCTCCCACTCGTCCTCGAGGAACTCCAGACTTGCGGTCACACCGTCCTCGCTCCTGGAGTAGGCTGCGTTCAGCAGGGAGGTGCGCTCCGAGTAGCTCAAGCTGTTGGCAGTGTCCACGGACAAGTTCAGGAACTCAGCTAGCTGCTCTGCCTTTCCAGAGCAGCCCAGGGACGAGATGAACAGGCTACGATCGGTGGCGTCCGTGGAGGAGAGCAGATCCGACTTGACTCGGCTGTATAGCTCATTCGAAGCGGATCGCAGGCCGGCGCAGTAAGCCTGAGTCCTCAAAGTGGGCTCGATGGCAGTTCCGTTATATAGGAACTCGGAAAGCTTCTTCGCAGACTGGGTGAGACAGTCCCCATAGCCCACCTGGCAGCCCAAGCTTACCGTGATGATGCGCAAGTAATTGTTCAGGTAATGCTCGCCGGGAATCTCGTTCACTCCGATCTTGTCAAAGACGGGTTCGATCTGCTGCTGCACGAAGGTCCGGAAGTTGTAGTACGAGTCATCACCGCGCAGATAGCGATCGAAGACGGTCAGGATGCTGTTGGCATTCGACCAGGGTGCATAAGCATCCTCGTTCTTCAGATAGCTGAGCAGGTTAAACAGGAACCTATGGCTCAGGCGACCCGTGTTCACAAAGAAATAGGCATCGTATAGCAGCTGGGCGCGATTCCTGGTATGGATCAGCCAGGGCTCGGTGTTGAGAACGTTGGCCAGGAGCTGGTAGTTCTGCTCGTCGTACAGCGTGCGAATGTAGAAGGCATTCTGCTTGTTGGCCAGCAGCCACCCATCGCTGGACACCTGGACATCCGAGATCGTAGTCTCCGTCACATTGAGCAAGTAGTGGGAGGCGCTCGTGTCGCGGTAGTCCGGATTGGAAGCTGTGGCGAAGTTGATGGGCGTGTACCAGGTGGCCGTGTTCCCGCTATCCTTGTCCGCCAAGTAACGTTCCTGTTTCAAGGTGATGGCACCCGTATTGTAGTTACGGGTCACGGTCACCAGGGGATAGCCCGCCTTTTGGGACCAGCTGCTGAAGATGTTGTCCACGGAAGTGGGCAGTGCCAAATTCTGTTCATTGGCCGCTTCTTGGAAGGCGGCAAACAGATCCCACTCATCGCAGGAGGTGTATTGGCTGGTTAGGGGTGGAAAAGCCTAGATAAGTGGCGGAACTCGACAGAATAATTCGGTTACTCACTTCTTGGTCAGGTACTTGTTCAGTCCGGACCGGAAGACCTTGTCCGACCAGGCGTTCTTGAACATGTACAGAACACTGGCGGGCTTGGCGTAGGAGAAGGTGTTGTATCTATTGGAGATCTCGTTGGGTGTCTGCACGTAGTGTGTCATGGGCACGGCGCTAGTCGCGGCATCGTTTATCAGGGCACTGTTGTAGTCCTGCACGTGGTAGATCTGGTAAGTGTCCCACTCGGGGAAGGCAATGTCGTTCGACTCGTAGGAGAAGAGTGTGGCGAAACCCTCCTTGAGCCACAGATAGGTCCACCATTTCACGGACACCAGATCACCGAACCACATGTGCGCGTACTCGTGTCCAATGATGTTGGAGATGCTCGTCTTTAGGTTAATCGTCGAGTTCTCCTTGTTCCACCACATGTACTGTTCGCGGTAGGTGGCCAGGCCCCAGTTCTCCATAGCTCCGGCAGAGAAGTCCGGAATGCCGGCCTGGTCCAGCTTGGGCAGGGCGAATGGGACTCCAAAGTAGCCGGCAAGACTGGCCTCCACCACCAGGCCGGACCACAGGGCCCATTCCTGCTGATCCTGCTTACCCTTGCGCGAGAAGACACGCTGCCGCAGGCCATTGAGCTCGCCAGTTGTGGACTCGAAATCGGACACGATGAAGGCTATCAGATAGGTGGACATCTTGGGAGTGGTCTGGAAGGCGGTGACACCAGAACTGGCGGGAGAACGAGGGAAAATTTAACCAATCATATTAGTTTTTTACTTGTGCCGGGTTCACTCTGCGTATG
The DNA here is from genome assembly GCA_018874655.1 of Drosophila diplacantha. Lineage (NCBI taxonomy): Eukaryota > Metazoa > Arthropoda > Insecta > Diptera > Drosophilidae > Drosophila > Drosophila diplacantha. The sequence continues at coordinate 1,671 of JAEIIO010068928.1, read as the reverse complement.
AGTAATTTCATCACTATAGCATCGCTCATACGCAGTGTTGTCCCAATCGAATTATAAATTCCTCTTATTATTGTTCTAAATACTAACCTGGAGGCTGCCTCATTAACGGGCATATTGCTCACGGTCGTGTAGCTGGAACCGTGGTGGATGGTAATGTTGAAGGTGGCTCTCCTGGCAGGCTCATCATAGCAGGGGAAGGCGTGCCTGGCATTGGTGCTCTCGAACTGTGTGGTGGCCAAGTGGCTGGGAATATCGGGGACCAAAATTAACTATTTAATTTCACAAGCACGAAACACCTAATTGGACCCTATTAAGATAAGCCCAAGTATATATGTTGATAAAGAATCGCAATCGACCTTTATAGTTCGATAAGAACTCGCACTAGGTGCAATTAGATTACAAGTGAGTACATCTTGAACTAATATCATAAGATTCCACTTACTGCACTGTGCCATCGTCGTCTGTATAGCTCGAGTAATAGAAGCCACCCATGTCGGTTCGGAGGAAGCCGGTATAGTTGATGCTCAGAGTCCAGTTGGTGTTTGCGGCAAAGGACAATGTGGTGTCCACCGGCGAGAAGGTGAGGAACTCGCGCGTGGACTCGTTCGTAAAGGTGAGTGGAATCGCCACGGGCTGGGCCAAGTCGCGGCTGATGATCTCGGCCGTAAAGTTCCAGGTCTGTCGATAGTGCAGCTTGATCTCGCTGGACACCTCCAGCACCTGAAGATCGATCTTTACGGTGCCGTTGAACTCCCTGACGCCACTGTGCACATTAGTCCAGAGTTCAACGTCGTAGGCTTCCGGGGCTGTGTTGTTCGGCAGTCGGTAATTTCCCACACTATTGTCGTCCACACGGGGACTGGCGCTGGTGTACTGGATAGCTTCCGCTCCCTTGGTCTCCAGCTGGACCCCGTCGATGTCCAGGGACAGTGGCAGGATCAGACGAGCCTGCAGGCTGCCCACCGCCAAGAGCAGCAGGACACACGAGTTTAGCAGCCACCTTGCCATGTTAGCTGCTTGGCTATTTGCTAATTGAATGGCCGCCGAGCTGCACCGGCTTATTTATGGACTAGACCATATCTAATCCTGAGCGTCGTTTGCCATAAAAACTCTTGCGCAATTCTCGATTAAACAGGCACAGTGCCCGTTATTGGCCTAGAGTGTACTGGGCCAACGCAAACATAACGATTAATTCATTTATTAATTACTTGGTAAAACGTTCATTTATCGGGGGTTCCTAAGGGCCTCTCAAGTTGAGAGGCTCAGCTAGGCCAAGTTCTTCTGGAGATCTTAATTGGTATTAAGAGGGGAATCACTATTCAAATGATTCGGTAGCCAGATCGCTATCGTTAGCAGGATAAGGATTACAATTGATGTTCTAATAATATTGCCTTTTAGGTCTAAACTTAATTACGCCGTAAATTGCCAAGTTATCGCTTTTTCTGAGACGGCACTGGAAAAGTGCAAGTTGTTAAGGCAATAAACTAGCAAAGTACACAACAGCTATAAATTCACGTATAACCTTCCAAGAGTGTCGCCTCAAATGATGAGTAGTTCGAGTTTAAACAAATATAAAATATATTTTTTAAGAATATTAATTAATATTGTCATTGCAGTAGAAGAAAGTCCTGATACCCTCAACTACACGCTCTACAATACCATGTACCAAAT
>JAEIIO010068882.1:0-17191 GCA_018874655.1 Drosophila diplacantha | reverse complement strand
AAGCAATATGCTTTGATGTTGGCCACAAACACCACAGGAGCTTTGTTGAAATGTCTGCGCAAGTGCCCGAAAAACAAGAAATTTCTGGTTAAAAGTTTCCCCCTCCTGCACGGTCCTTAATCTAAAATTAAGTTATTCATAAGAAAAGCACAAAAGATATTAATTATTTATTGAATGTATCACCCCTGTGTCCTGGTATTTGATGTTTAATGAATGCTGAACTTAATTGCATGGCTTTGTACGGTTTTGGTTTCGGTTGGGTTTCGTGTGTGAATGTTAATGTATATGTAAATGTAAATATCACCAACAATTTTGCACCTGAGCACACTTCATCCATGGATCACCCACCTCACACGACGGCAGTCTCTCAGTAGGAACCTAGAGCTTAGGCCCCATTGAGTGTGTTAATTTTGTGATGTGCTAACACGATTTCTTTGCTCCCCTCTGCAGGAGGTTGTGCTGCCCAAGAACCAGGGCTCCCTGGGCTTCAGCATCATCGGCGGCACGGACCATTCCTGCGTGCCCTTCGGCACTCGAGAGGCTGGCATTTTCATATCGCATGTAAGTATTGGTTAGCTTCAACTGGAAAAGCTGGAAAAACTTTTCGAATTAAAACACTCGAGTGGCCGATGCAAATGAGCTGCTGCACAATTGCGCAGAATGCAGTGGCTCGGCCGGCCGGTGGCTTCATTATAAGCCAGCTGCAAGCGGCCAACTTGAAACTTTCAAGTTTTTGGCCAGCCTTCATTCATAATCCCAGAGCCACGAGTATAACAATTACCCTTGGGGTTGCTCTTCCCCTTCCTCCTTCAGATTGTGCCCGGCGGGATTGCCTCGAAGTGCGGCAAGCTGCGCATGGGAGATCGCATACTGAAAGTCAACGATGCGGATGTGTCCAAGGCCACCCACCAGGATGCCGTGCTGGAGCTGCTGAAGCCGGGTGATGAGATAAAGCTGACCATTCAACACGATCCGCTGCCGCCAGGTTTCCAGGTGAGTCCACGTCCCCGTCCTAGCCTGATTAGGTGCGCCTGTAAATATGTATATATGCTTTGGATCCACTTCTGATTCCTCTCTGTATAATCTTTGTACACTCTGCCACTGCTCACAACAAATTCGATACGCACAGAGCATAGAAGTAGTTTATGTTACAACAGAGGTAAGCTCCTCTCGTCCCCTCGCAGAGGAAGTATTCCAATTAGTCAAATGCTTCCACAGTTTATGTTTCCCTAGAGTTTCTCCTGCCTTTGTTCAGCTGCAGTCCAGATTGTTATTTGCCAGCTCTTGAGCCGAGTCCTCGCTAATTTCTCCCTCTCCCTTGTTCTCTCCTCTTTGTTAATTGCAAATCGCAGGAAGTGCTCCTCAGCAAGGCGGAGGGCGAACGTCTGGGCATGCATATCAAGGGCGGCCTGAATGGGCAGCGCGGTAATCCAGCCGATCCCTCCGACGAGGGTGTGTTCGTGTCCAAAATCAACTCGGTTGGAGCGGCCAGACGGGACGGAAGGCTTAAGGTAAGGGAGTTTGTCTGACGGGGATTGAACTCAACCGAAACTGAACTTTTTCCTGTGTACAGGTGGGCATGCGTCTCCTCGAGGTCAATGGACACTCGCTGCTGGGTGCCTCACACCAGGATGCGGTCAGCGTGCTCCGCAACGCCGGCAACGAGATCCAATTGGTGGTCTGCAAAGGCTACGACAAGTCCAATTTAATTCATTCCATTGGCCAGGCCGGCGGCATGAGCACTGGCTTTAACTCGTCTGCATCCTGCAGCGGTGGCAGTCGCCAAGGTAAGGTAATCCCCAGCTTAGCGCCGGTCCGTCTTTGACGCTGTTTCTTTCCACCAACCCAGGCTCGCGTGCTTCGGAGACCGGGTCGGAGCTGAGCCAGAGTCAGAGTATATCCAGTCTGGACCACGACGAAGAGGAGCGACTGCGACAGGTGAGTGCAGGACTTAAAGAGACGCACGAACAGGTCTTTAAATCCGCCTGACTTCCCTTCAGGACTTCGATGTTTTCGCCTCGCAGAAGCCAGATGCACAGCCAACGAGCCAGACGGGCCTGGCAGCTGCTGCGGCCCTGGTGCACGGCGGAGCTACCTCGCCCACCCCCACGCCGTTGCCCACGCCGGTGGCATCCGCTGATTTAGCAGCGCCGGACACGCCAGCCGCGCAGACCGTGGCGCTCATTCACGCGGAACAGGCTCAGTCCCAGGCCCACGCCCAGACCCAGCTGGCGCCGCTGGGTCAGGAGAAGAGCACCCAGGAGAAGGTGAGTGGACGTGGACGGTGCACGACCTTGGTGGGCAGTTTGTGTGAATTGTTTCGCTTGCAAATTAGGTGCTGGAAATTGTACGCGCGGCTGACGCCTTCACGACCGTGCCACCAAAGTCGCCATCGGAGCACCCCGAACAGGACAAGATACAGAAGACGACGACGGTGGTTATATCGAAGCACACGCTCGACACGAACCCAACTACCCCGACGACACCGGCAGCCCCGCTACCCATCGGTGCGGCGGCAGAGTCAGCGACCCCGTCGACATCCGCTCCAGCCCAGGTCGCCGTTCCCGCTGTGGCCGTGCAGACGCAAACGAAGGAAGGAGAAGACGCAGACGAGCAGGCCCCACAGGTATGTAGCACCTGACTGGATGCACGTCTCCTGTCCTGTCATGGCTTTAACATCTTTGTGTCTGTACCCGTAACTGTGTGTGTACGTACGTCTTTCGATCTCGCATTCGTTTGTGTTCGTTCCCGGGTACTCTGGGTACTGAGGGTACACAACAGATACACCCATGTAACCGCTAACACGAACCGACAGTCGCCACCCCAAAACCAACTCAAACCCAAACTCAACCCAAACCCAGCGCAATCTCTTAACTTGATTTTTGTTTCGCGTTCAGCTTGTTATGTGTTTGTGTAACTTCACTAATGCCTTTGTCCTGTCACTGACATTGCGTGTCCCCGTACCCACGAGTGTGAGTGTATCAAAAAATTTTGAAATACAAAATACGAACGAGGCGAAAAAGATGACAAACCGAAAATAAAAAATAAAACCCCTACCAGTACCACCCACTATCATCTCTCATAAAACCACAGACAGAGAGGTCACAAAACTCTTGTGATAAGTCTGACATGTGATGCCAGTTTTCAGTTTGGAAATTTGCAAACAAATCGCGCAGCATGATAGCACCATCAGACCATTAAACCCATCTGAAACTGTAACTAAAACCGAAATAATCATTGCATATACATTTAGACATATATTCCCTTCGAAACACTTGCTCATTCGTTGTTCATCGACTGCCATAGGTGTTTGCTTTTGTTGCTGCCTTAAAGCGTTTTTCTGTTGCATTTGAATTAAAAATGAATCGAGAAAAATCATTGCCTATCGTTGTGGGCCGCTGTGCCACTGGGGCGTATGAGTTATGTGTTGTGCATGTGTCTCGCGTTGGCTTAACTTAGAATCGAGCTGCCCATGGTCTGGCTGCTCCCTCGCATTTATTGATATGGCAGCAGACAATTTATTATTTATTAGCATATTGGCTGCTGGGGCTGCTCCTGGCTGGTGCTCTGAGCCAGGCTCCTTGGCCCGACCATTGTTCTTGCTGAGTTTCATTGTTGTTACTGTTGTCGTTGTTATTTATGCTACTTTCATATTATATTCATTTCAGTTTGCGTCTTTACTGTTGCTACCTTTGCCCCCTTTGCGTGGCCGGGCGGCATTGTTATTATTGTTATTGTTAGCATTGATGTTGTTGTTGTTGGTTGTTTGTTGTTTGTTGTTGTGTTTTATATAAGCGGCCGCCTTTGTCGGCTTTAAAGCATGTTCCATTTGAATTTGCATTGAAAGCCACCTACCTGGCGTAAGGGGGACTGAAATCAGGCAAACACAACATGTACTCACTATATAGATGTCACGTATAATAAATGTAAATGTAAATAATTCAAAAACTGCAGAAAGAAACGAAAATTTCCATTAAAACGTCTCTCTTATCTTCTTCTCGTCCTTGTTCTTGTTCTTGTTTCCTCTCATCCCCCAAATTCCCTCAATGATGTGCGCGTTGTTCGGCGCTTTTCAACGAATTTGTTGATTTGCTTCTTTTTTCTTTATTTTTTCTCAATCATTCTGCAATCTGTTGGTTTGTTTTCCGAATTTCGTATTGTTTTCGGGCCCCCGTTTCTCCGATTTCCCACCCGATTTCATTGCAGCTTACTGCTGAGCAGCGCATTGCTTAACAAGCGGATGTTTATCACCATAAGACTGAATATTTAGTTTAAACTGACAGGAATACAGAATACAAGAGCATCAGGACAGGACACGACTGCTGCTCGCTCGAGTGTCCTGCAGGAGTTGAAATTTATACAGAACCTAAGAGGAGCAAAGCGAGGAGCGTGTTCAAAGGGCCAAGAGTTACTACCACCCGCACTAGGCAGCGTTTACTATCCCCCTCCCCACTCGAAATTCAATCAAAAACTGAACGCACTCGACTCGGCAAACGGTTTCAATGTCTCTCACTAGATCTCAGTCCCCCAGTCTCGACAGAACGACAGCAACAAATTCTCGAAAGGAACAACTGGGAACTCTCAATGCAAGCAACAAAAGGCATAAAGAACGTGTAAATGTATTTATCAAAGCGCAGTTGTCGCCATTTTGCGGCAGAAAGTACTCCACTATACATAGTCTTTCGATGTTTATACTATGTGAAACCGAAACCAAAACTGTTTACTATATAGACACTTACACACCGGGACACCCTCACTATATTACTAAATGTGTAACAACGTGTGGCAAGCACACACAAAAGGTCCAATTATGCAACTGAATAATACTCAAGAAGGGAGGAAGTGGGAGAGGAGTCTTGTTATATCACCTTTTGAAAGAGCCAAGCTATTCCTACACTGGGGATATTTTGTTAAAGCATCTACTAAACTGTTACCACATCTGAGCTGTTAACTGAATCCACACACCGTATTACCAAGGACCTTGTTAAGCTCAAGATGCGTAACGCGCATACAAATGCCAGTCACTATTCTGCCAGCAAAGAAATTCCATCTCTTTCTGGCTTTTCAGTGGAATTTCAGAGATTCTAAGGTCAAGAAATCCCCTGGCGTTACGCATCTTAAAGCTTATATTACCCATTGATTACCTTTAGCAGAATGGTTAGGACACTTCCATGTCGCGTTTGAGTTTTCCCCTCCTAAGGATAGTTTAATTTAAAGTTAGCTAAATGGAATTCGAAGTGTGCATTTTTGATGTCAATAAATCTTAATGTATTTGTCGTAAAAAATATAAGAAAACCGCCAAAAATGGGACAAACTTTTAATTGCATTTTCGGGGGAAATTCGGCTTTCAGGGAGGCCACTCTTAGTTTTGCTCTTTAGAAGTTTCATTCCGAAAAGTTTCCTTTGATTTCATTATTTTCCTTTTCCATGATGTGACTCTTCTTAGTGCGTCTCTGTACCCGCTATCTCTCTGTATATGTTTTGTAACGCTGCTGTTTTGCCATCATCAAGCACCGCCATCATCGTCTGTCGAGTTCACCAACCCAAAAATCATCAACGCGCAAATTGGCCAGAAGAGTTGCTGTCGCAGTCGCTGTCGCAGTCACTCACCTCATCATCAAGCAGAAAATCACTGGTAATTGGCTAATGGACGCAGGTTTACAAAAGGAGCACCCAAAAACAAAACAAAATCGTACTTTTGTGTGTGTCGTTCGAGTGCACTCACCCTCCTCCACATCATCAAGAAACTCGTACATACTTACTTCAACAATACCCCCATCCAATTACTCCACTCACCAATCTCCAGACCAAACCTCACTCACCAATCACTCCATACGAATCACCAGTCTCCACTCACCATTAATGCTGCACACCGCAATTTGTGTTCCAAGCTTGTGAGCGATGACGTTGCACCCGAAAATCGAAAAAAAAAATCAACACCAAAACTAAAACGATTCCATACCGAACTTAATGAGCAACCCACCAACAATTCAAACTCCACTAGCAACGAGGCACCCAGACTCCGGATCGCCTGGCCCCGGGATCTCGCTACTCCTACCAGCAGATGCTGGAGAGCCAGGAGGAAAGCCGAAGCTCGGGAAAATCAACGCCCAAAAAGGCAGAGCCCGTGTACATCATAGATGACGATGATGAAGATGACGATGATGAGGCAGACTCGCAGAAGCTAGACGACATTGATGCTATTCAGGAGGAAGACGAGGAAGAGGATACCGAGAGCTCCCCACCCTTTGACCTGCAATCGCCGCCCTCTTATGCGGACACCGATTCCGATTGCTTTGACCGTCGGCGGGGACGTTACACCAGCGACTCCGAGAGTGACTGTCGGCCATACAAGCCTTCGAGATCGGGACGCAGCACGCCGGAATACGGAGGACATCGCAAGTCCGTGAGCTTCGACCTCAGTGGCGATGAGCGTTCCAGATCGGATTACGAGCGATCACGCTCGAGGACCCCCGATGGCTACACACGCGCCTACGACTCGGAGCAGGACACGCGGGGCAGTGGAAGGAGCCGCGTTCCCCGCAAGGGAATCCTGCGGGCCACAAGTCCCTGCTCCACCCTCGAGAAACCAGAGCCCATTGTGCCAGCGGTGGCGCGAATCCGCGACGTGGAGTCTCCCAAACTGCAGCGTGTATCGCGCGCCACTTCGCCGGATCCTCCTGGGGAATTGGACCGTGAGAATCCCTTCCGACACCCCGCAGCCGAGGATGATGAGTACACGCGAGTAGCCAAGGCAGTGAGTAGGTCGCCGCGCTCACCACGATCCACCCGGGAGCAGTTCTTCTTTGGCTCATCGCGATCCAGCGAGGATCTGCTGGAGCAGTCCCAGTCGCAATCTAGTGGCCGCAGCACACCCAACACCGTGATTTCCAAGTCCACCGAGAGCCTGACGGGCGCCCGGCCGAAGGTGCCGCCGCCCACGGCGCCGAAGCCGCAGCTCAAGAAGGCGGACCTGGTGCGCAACGTGGCGCTGGAGACGTTCCAGGCCAGCGATGTGGGTCAGGGCGACTTCACGGTCTTCGAGCACGACGCCAGCACGAATACAATTCATCCCGTGGAGCCCAAGCTGCCCGTGAGGGTGGTGACCAAGGCCACGACGACGAAGCCGCCCAGTCGCCCGAGGGAGTCGCCGCCGCCGCCGCCTGTGAACTTTGCCACCCTGCCGAGCAAGGTGCCGGGCACGCCCACCTTGCGGGAGGCGGAGTCCCTGTATATGGAGGCCCTGCCGCCCACACCCTCACAGCTCCGCCCCCATGAGTTTGTGCATGAGAACTCGCCCGACAATATCCTGGTGTCGCCTCAGGAGCACCGCGAGTATCTGCTAAGGGAGAACGAGCTGAGGAACCAGCTGCGGGCGCCCTACGAACCGGCGCCGCCCATTCCGATTGCGAGCAGCGGATATTCGGTAACGAATCCCTTCCTAGATAGTTGCGACACCGACATTGACAGCCTGCCACTGCCACCGCCTCCCAACTACTCACCTCCCGCCCAAGAGCAGACGCCAACCAACCACCACCACACACGTCACTTGCATGCGCCTCCGCCTCCTCCGGTGTTTCAGTTCCCGTCGCCACTAACCGCTAACGCATCCTCGTCTCCATCTTGTTCTTCCAATGCTGCTGCTGCCGCCACTACTAACCGCTTGATGGACTCCTCGCCGCAACAGCTGCTGGTCGCCGGGTCGCCCACAAGCATCTTTCCCACGGCCCAGATACTGCCCGTGCAGTATGCCAGTCTGCCGCAACCGCAGCAGCCCAACACGCTCACTCTAAAGTCCACTTCTCCCTCCGGCTCTGGTACCCCTTCCCCTGCCACTGGCCCCTCCGCCACCTCCGCCACCACTGCCGGGCCTCTTTTTAACCTCGTCCTCCTGCCCGGCGACCAGCTGGGGGGCAACAGCTCCTCGCCGGCCGTGCTCTACCTGCAACCGTCCCAGTTACCGGTGAGTGAATCGAGTGGCAAGCCGCGGCGTAGTGTGCCGCCTCCGCCTCCTCCTTCCACGACCGTTCCCGCTCCCGTGTCCTTTACCGTCACCTCGCCCACGCCCTCGTACGCGGCCATGAAGTTCCCGATCTTCTCGGAGATACTCAGTCCCGACTCAAATAGCAATTACCAAAACATGACGACGGCGCGCGTTGGCATCTCGAATTCCTCGCTGGCCAACAGCACCAGCTCCTTTTCCGTCAACTCCTCCAGCTCCTCGCTGCTGCTGGCCAAGGCCAGTGGGGGTACTGGCAACTCCTTCTCCTCCAGTCACGGCTACTACGAGACGGCCGAGGAGATCTACTCGACCATCGAGGAGGAGGCCATCTACAGCAACACCTCGTTCTTTGACTCGCGGCGGAGCAGCGATACCTCGGTGTCGTGCCGGGCCTCCAAGTCTCCTACGCCGCCGCCCCTGCCGCCTAAGAGACCACAAAAGCCGACCAGGCTGCGCACCGCCCCTGCTCCGCCCCCTGTGGCACAAAAGCCTCATGGTTTGAGGGGCATGGCCAGCTTTAAGCTGCGCTCTCAGTCGCAGCCGCAGTTGGAGGGGGCTTGGGTGCAGCACCCGGCCACGCCACGCACACCTGGCACGCCCACTGGCAAGGAGACCACGGTCTAGGATTTCATACATCTAAAAACGCATTCCACAACCTGAAAACCTGATGGCAATTTTAACAAACTAATTTTAGTATTAAAAGTATTTCAAATTAGTTCTATAAAAGTCTTACACTACTAAAACAAGCCCTTATTTTAACCAGCCTGAGAGACCCTTAGGACTTTTCAAAACTCCCAAAGCGACTCACCAAGTGTGCAGTTCTATTTTTTGCTTTCCCAAGTGACTATGCCTTTAATTGCTCCTAAGCTGACCGCATTGGCATTGGCAGATGCGCCCTCTTACTACCTCGTTTTCTCTATCTCTCTTCCTTCGGTGCTCCTTGTCACTGCTCATACATTTTAATTAAATTCTAACACCGTTTTGCCATCAATTAAATGGCCCAGCCCCAGCGATTTTTCCCCACCAATTGTCTGTCTGTCCTCCGCTTTTCGCCAGCAATTTTCAATATTTTCGTTGCGCTCTCGCTGGCAATTTAAATTGATTGATTTGTGGGTCGTGTCTGGCGCGGAACTTGCGCTGCTGCACCTTTCCTGCTAATTAGATGCAACTTTTTGTTGACTTTTGAGACTCCTCCCGCTCCCCCTTGAGCCCGAGCAAAGCCAATTTCCCTGGCAGCTCGCAAAATTGCAGTCGAAATTGAGCAGCAAGTGGTTGAAGTTTAATGTGCACCTCCCTGTCACTCCAGCCACCTCCTGATGGCAGCTACCCTCAGTGCCCCAGTGTCGGCCAAGTTTAATTTGACGTTGATTGAAACAGTTGCCCACCACCTGCAGTTACCACGCCCACTGGCCATTAATTTTTTCAGCCATTGCTGGAGCTGGAGGTCGTGCTGCCGCCGCCGCCCGTCTTTATTATTGCTTTGTTTTGCAAACACGAAAACCAACGAATAAATAAGTATAACGATGAAAAATACCTGAATATAACGATAGCGGAATAACGAAGTAACGAAAATAACAGAAGAACAGACAGAAAATACAATTTTACAATTTATAAAGTTCATTGCTAAGTTGATTTTAGTGCTAATTTATTTTACCAAGACAATGAAGCGAGCTGAACACTTTTAATTGCATACCTTAAGGCAAATAAACATTGCGTATTATTCTTATTTGCGTTCCGTGGTCTCTTTTTCATTTTGTCGTTGTCTCTGTGTAAACAATTCCCCAATTGCTTGATAGCCTCCCCTCCGGCTGGCTCCCCTGACCTTGGCTCACTTCTAGCCACCTGTATAATTGGGCCTTGACCCCAATTGCCGCTTTGAACTCCAGGCAGAAGCAGCAGCAGCAAAGTGGCCCCCGTGCTGGTTAGCATGTGGCCAGCATGGCACCTGGCCCTGCACTGATTTGGCTCGCGAGCTGCTACCCCTTTTGTAGGGGGTTCTCTTGGGCCTTTATCTTATCGCGATACTCCATTAATTGCCACGATAAGGAGTCGATGTCGTCGTTGCTCATGTATCACCGCCTTATCGCATTTGTCACCACACACGCACCGAAATCTTGGCCACCAACACTTGCTGAATAATTCAATGGCTTATTGGCTTTTAATGCGCTGACCAGGGCTGCAAGCACACACACAACACACGGGAGTCGGGTACCACACACGCAGTCTCATCGCCTTCATGGCTCAATAAATTCCTATTAGCTGGACTGCTGAGCAGGCCAAAAGGCAGCAGCAGGAGCACCTACTGAGAGCCATCGAGAGCTCTAGACTGATGCTGATAAACCGGCTCTCGGTGTTGCCTCTTCGCATTGACTTTAATTGAAAATCGAAAAATCCGATACGAAATTAATTTCTCTTCTAAAAATACAGCTCAGTTAAGCTGTGCCACCTCCCTCGCTCCGGCTGCTTTCACTTTTCCCCCATGCACTTGTCGGTGTGCTGCTCCCTGGACTTGGTTTATTTATGAGCTCTCTCGGACTGGTGTGTGGTGCGGTCCTTGGTCCTGGTCCTGGTCCTGGTCGTGGTCCTTGCTTCTGGCTGGAGGGGTCGAACCCCTGCTCGGTATATGGTTGCAATTTGTGCAGTTTAACGCTGGCCTTTGCCCTGTTTGCCTTTGTTTTGCCCCGGATCCTTGGTCGTGTCCACCCGTCCCTCCTCCATATCCTGGCTGCCATTTAATGACTTTGTCGTCGTAGTCGCAGTCATCGGTGCTCGGCAGGAGGCACTAACTATCCACCCGGCTTGGCTTTATCTCGCTACTGTGGCTCATGTTGCCCCAACACGAGGAATTGCATGAAAGCATAAAACCGACAGTACACGACTTTGGGTGATAAATGGCCTGGTCCGGTTGGGTTCCTCCTCTCCACGCAGCAGTAATTTGCGCCCTCTCCAATTCAATCCGTCCCTCGGTCCGACTCCGAGTCCAAGTCCGGGGCCGGGTCTGGCCCTCGCCCGCCCTCAAATCCAATCCTAAGCCCCAGCCGACTGTAAATTATATGCCCCGAGAGGGCACACAGCCAGAGCTCTCTCCCAAAAATGTCGGCTTGGTCACTTTATGATTGAGGCTGCCCATGGCTGCTGATCCAGAGGAGCCGAGCCGAACGCCGTTAGTTCCGTCTGCTTTTTAATAAACTTGTGTAGTGTCATCAATTTTCTTTATGGCCATTTTGGATTTTCCAGCTTTTGCCTTTGAAAATTGCAGTTTTTCCCAGTCATTTAATTGAAAATATGGCTGAGGGAGCGCAACGCAGCGCGAGAGTCGTAGCTGCCGGCGGTTATGCTTTATCTGTTTATTGATTTTTTGCTTTGTTAATAAATGGTTCACTTTTTTCCGTTGCTGCTTTGTGCGTTGAGTTGCTAACAAAAACGGTTTCCCATTTTCCAGTCAACACCTGCCAGCAGGGATGAAGCAGAGCAACAGGAGCAGGAGCTCCAGGAGGCCACCCTCACCACAAAGCCAACACCGAGTAAAGTGCCTAAATCGGTTTCCGATAAAAAACGCTTCTTCGAGTCAGCCATGGAGGATCAACACAAGCCCACACAAAAGACAGGTGAGTAGTGAGTGGTTAGCCAGGGGAAAGTTTGCCGATTGAACCGCAATTCACGAGTGTCAGGGGGAAGCTTGGCACTGTCGCCGTGCACTCTGCCCTGGTTAGTGGTGCTGCCACTTAAATCCCGCTCCCCGGCCCCAGCTGTCAATCAGACCACTTAGCTCTACCTACCTTGTGGGTATCCTTAATTAGAGAGTGTGTTCCTGCCCCGCCATTTGCATGACAAAGTGCGGGCTGGAGGCAGGAACAACTCGTATCAGGAACCTAGCTGCATCGGATCGCTATTTATTTAATTTCCGTGCCTAATAGCGGCACAGCTTTCTGCCATGAATCTCACACTGATTTCATTTTGCCGCCATTTCTTGCAGACAAAGTTTTCTCATTCCTGTCAAAGGACGAAGTCGAGAAGCTGCGCCAGGAGGAGGAGCGCAAGATTGCAACACTGCGCCGTGATAAGAATTCCAGATTATTGGATGCCGCCAACGACAACATTGACAAGGACGACGCCCGTCGCTCCGACGATAAGCGCCCCGATAATAGCAACACCAAAAGCGGCGAGTATGATAATGATGACAGCGACCAAGGGGAACAGGAGGAGGCTGAGGCCGCGGCAGCTCGCGCTGATGCCGTCGACAACGCCACTGCCGCCGCTCTGGGGCACTTTGACGAGGCGGAGGACATGAGGTGAGTGCGCTTCGGATCTGCATTGCTCTCAATCCGGATTACTGGTGCTTGCATTATGCGCTTTTTATGTTACATCTGAATGCACAGGCACTACAACACCCTCACATTTCCGATCAATCAATCCATCACCTCTCACCCTTCACCCTGTGCCATTATGATAACTCATACCCTACACCCCACACACTATCCACGCGGTGTTTGTGCATTTGCTTTCGTATAATCTCTTATCCGAAGCTGAATTTTTTAGTTTTTATTGGTGAAGTTTTCCCTGCTTCCTTTTGGTTTGGTTTGGTTCTGGTGCCGGTTTCCCCCTCTTACAGCTGCTTTAGACATACTTTATGCGTTGCCCTTAAGTTAGGCTCTCACACACAAACCACACACACCACCCACACCACACACATCCTCTACACACACTCCACTCTCTTTACTATCCATGCCACACGAGCGCAGGCAACTGACGGAGCTGCTAATCATCATCGAGACTTAGTGCGTTATTAAATAGGGATAGCGATCTATGGCTGAGAGGTCTTTAATAGTAAGTACACTCCACACACACAGCACACACACCCCAGACATGCATACGATTATAAGCGAGTAAGCCCTAAGCAGTTTAAGTTTTATGTAGCACTTAAGCGCTATATGGACTCGTAACTCGCAGGCAGACGCTGAGCTAAAAAAAATAGGAAAAAAGTAAAAAATCTCGAGGAGGAGGTGAAGCAAGAAGATGATGGGAAAACATGTTATGGTGCTGGCGCGGAAATCTCTTTAGTACATAGACCAAGCCTGCTGGGCTTCAAATCTCATCTTGGGCATATGATAATCTAGTCCGGACTCCGCAAAAGTGTAAGTATTTCCGTGCTGCTTAACTTAATTTTTCCCTGGCATTGCGTATACGCAGCGTGGAGCGGGCCATGCCCCCGGGCCCAGCGAGCTCTCTCACCCTTGCCGCACTTCAGTGGGCGCTCTCCTCCTCGAACCTCTATTCCCCGCGGCACAATGCCAGCTGTTTTTACAATTGAATAACTTCATTTGGGCATTTCGCAAATTACGTTTTGTGCGTTTGCTCGCTCAACTGGGCGGTGCCAGCGCGGAGACGCTCCAGGTCGCCGGCAATGGATCGGTAAACGAGCCGGGAGACGGGGGACAGGAGCCAGGAATCCGAATTCAGGATTCAGGCAGCCAGTAGAGAGTCACGCACACGTACGCATAATTCAGTACCCGCCGGGAATCGATGATTTTATGCTAAGTATGCTGCACTGAATTAAGCGGCGGGAACGAATCAGGGTGGCGAGGAACTGGAAAAGCAACTCGGAGACCTAGGGAGAGAGTCCTGTGTGCGGCCCAAATGATATTTTAATGCCCAAAACAGGCAATTATAATTAGCGCCCCTCTGGGGAGGGTGGAGAGTGGGCATGCTTGATGGGCATGCAACACGTAGCAACGGCGGCCATTGTGTGTCAAAAGGCACAACTCGTTTGTGTCTCCCTGCGCTGGTAAACAAACAAGGCAGCCCACAGTGGAAGAAAACTAAAAGCTTATGCCAGGTGCCTGTCTCCCGGAAACCTCCTTCCAGTGGCAGCCATTTGGAGCACGGAGCTCCCCGGCGCTTATCAGCCAACTTTCACACATATGTATGTGCTTGCTCGCTCGGCTTGGTTGAAGGACTCGTCCCCGTTCGCGTTGGCGTCCTCGTTCCAGTGGCTGACTCTAACAACATTATATAATGAGCAACAACAAAGTAATTTAATACAATTTCGCCCCCAAAGCTGTTGCAGGAGAACATTAAAAAGAGCAGCGCGAGCGTCATCTCCGGGGCCAAAAGTCGCCGTTCGAATACCCTTAGCGGTTCATTAACCCTGCGATCCATGGCGTTGCTTGACCTTTGCCACAAACTAGCGCTCATCATAACCTGAAGTCCGACTTCGGAGTCAACTTGTTATAAGATATGGCGATCGAAATCAGAATGAGTGCCTGCTTCCGGCCAGAAAGAGTATGCGAAAAATAGATAAACAGAAACACAAAGAGAGGAGGACAGGAAGGAAAAATGAGTGTAGACGTATGACAACAGCAGATATCGCATGGCATGACAACCAGTTGCAGGACGTTTAAGGACTCCCGCTTTGTCCCCAGTGTTTGCGAATGAAATTTACTCGCAGGATGGCTGGGCTATGAAAATATTGCGAGGGTAGCTAATTTCACCCGAGCACTTGTGTACACTCCATTCCAACGGAGGCTTTTGATGGGTTTCCAAAGGAACCAAACGATTTGCTTTATCTCTGTTAGCTCTGTTTTTCTAACCCCGCACGCATAAATCAAGCCGCCGAGAACTGATCATTATTTTTGGGAAACATTTTGGAATAAATAACCCATGACTTCATAGGTGGGCCTAGAGAATTCTGCGCAATTTCCACGCCAAGCCAGGGCCAGTCCAGGCCACGCCACGACTGGCTGTCAACTTGGCCGAAAGAAAACCTTGAAGCCGAATTGGCTCAGCTGCCAAAAAGTTGGGGAACGACCTGCCCTCCACTGAGCGCCTTCCACTTCCCACATCCCGCCCTATCCCCGCCTGGCAGCTGGCTTTACAACTTTACATGCATAATATAATAAATTGAAATGTGTGTTATTATGTTGCTCCGGCCGTAGCCTTGGAATTCATAACGAGGAAAAGAAGATAAACATGTTAATAACCTTGTAATAAATTTCTAGCAAGAATTTCTACTAGTTCTCCGCGCTCCTCTTTCCTGTTCTTGTTTATATTTTTTTCTATGCATAAATTTTGTGTAAAAAAAGAAATAGAAATATGAAGAGGAAAACGAGAGGAAGATATGTAGAAAAACCCATATCAAATTAGCCGGCAAGGCAGTGTTCTCCAAACTATTTGTATTTATATTCAAATTAAACTCGTCTAAATCTATAAAAGTTGTGAAACACAAAAGGCTCGCCAGATCCGTGTTTATGAATTTTATTTTTCTATTTTTTGGCGACATCAAATTGGCTTCCGTGACGACAAAGAGACGCGTCGGCAAACCGCAATCGAATTCTTATTCGTGCATTAATCGTCTAATTTATTGTTTGATAATTTATGAACTATTATTAGTGGGTCTGTGCGGCTCCAGCGACCGCTGGTGACGATGACTCCCGCGCTCTCGCTTTCAATTGGAATTGGATTTGGCTGGCTGACTGGCTGACTGGCTGACCGGCTGCCTGGCTGGCGGTTGCTGGTGACCCTGAAATTTTGGCAGCGACAAGACAATTGGTGGTCAGTGGACGGCCGTTGCTTTTTCATTCGGTTTCTTCTCCTTCGGTTTTTCGGTTTTTATATTAAATTTTTACATTTAAATGTGTATGTTTGCGGCCGTTTGCTTCTTGGACGGTTTTTGTGATTTTATGCAGATGAAAATATTTATGTTTTGTTGATTGCGCATAAATTAATTTATATTTTATGGCGTTGGCGCTTCGTTCGTTCCTCAAATGGATCGCGACCGCTCAGCCCAGCCGCCCCTGTCCCCTGTCCCCTGTCCCCGGCGTATGCAAATCGGAGTGGCGCTGTGTCTGTCTCTGAGATAAAAAAGCATAATTTGACCTTAAGCTAAAAATGAGGGCGTTAATGATGTTTTTTGTTTTCCTTTTCTCAGTCGTAGTCTCAGTCTCAGTCTCAGTCTATTTTATTAATTTTTTGTCTCCGTAGTATGCGTTTTATTTTCGCTTGATTGTTGTTTTGTTTTGGTCACATAAATATTAATCACAGTCCGTGGAAAATCCCGCAGACAGAACCAAACCTAGGGAAGCTGGGGAACTACTCTCCTGGCCACATTGTGTTTATTATTTTGCAATTAGCACAAGTCTCTGTCTCTCCCTGTGCACCTTTTTAATTGTACACCACAAAAACTTTCTGTTTCTGCTTTTCCCCAACCACTTTTGCAGGAATCCACTCGAAGAAATTGAAGCAGTATTTAGAAGTTAAACTAAGCTAAGCTCTGACACCTCACACTACACAAGTTGTGCGAATGTGACACGTTTATTAACCATAGCTTTAAGTGAAACCTACTCCACATATACTCATGAAACTATGTATGTAAAGTATGTATTTCGAGCGAGACTTTTTCGAGCGTAAGTTACTACTACTAAAGCAGTAAAGCAACTAATCCACGATATAAAGTCATTTTTATACTGCGACACGAAAACTTTTTATACCCGTAACATGTTAACGCCGAAACGTGAACTTTATAGAGTGACAACTACCATGGACTACGACCCCAACCACGCCCACTCGCACTCCCACTCCCTACACCTGACAGGGCTAAGCATGGTGCTAATGCCACATGCTCCTCCGACTCTCCGTTTTTGCATTTTATTAGCCTAATTATTTCTCTCTTTTCAAATTGCCCAACTTCTGAACAACACCGAAACCAACAACTAGTCTGTCTGAGTTGGCAACACTTGAAATTTTTCAGTACACCTCCTGCACACTCACTCACCTGCAGCACTTCTAGACCCCCAGCACACACACCCTCGACACACACCTCCTAACGCCCACAGTGCCTTGTGTGCGGCGCTTTGTTGCTTGCATAATTTATATGCATTTTGCATTTCTGAAATGTTTGTTATTAAAAATAATGATTTTTGGAGCAGGACAAGAAGCCTCATTAGTTTCGGTTCACCTCCCACCCAGTCGTCGTCCCTTTTGTAAACGATTTTTTAATTGCCATAGATAAATGTGTGTGTGGACAGAGTCACGCGAGCGCCATTGTCTCGGTTTAATTTCGATTTATCGCCATTGCGATTGAAATTCCCTACTTACCACGCTTTCTGCTAGATTACCATCAAAAAATAAATCTTACAGGGACTGTCTAGGTGTTTTCAATAAACAATTTTACACACGAGAAGGTTAGCATTA
>JAEIIO010068830.1:0-18020 GCA_018874655.1 Drosophila diplacantha | reverse complement strand
TTAATATTTTACGCAACCTCTGACTCTTTATAATTATAGACTTCCTCTCCCTCTGCCGTGATTTCGGTTAATTACCCTAGGATTTAATGGGAACTGGTAGATTTGTGGGATGGTCCTCAGTAATGAGACCTCGAGGCCTCGTGCAATTATTAAATGAGTGCCAAAGCGGGCACTTGGCTCACATAAATCAGAAGCTGACGTTTTTTCCTCCAGACTATTATCTAAACGCTTGCGTAAGCATATAACTAGATAAACAGATACCCAGATACCCAGATACTCGACACCAAATGAGCAGCATTCCTTCCAGTAACCCGAATGTTCAGATTGGTCCACGCCCCCGGAAAGCTAACTCGCTCTTGTAACGGGAAGCGGAGATAATCACGCTCTATGAGGCTGCGCAATGGAAAGGAAGAGACAGCGGCTGCGCTCTATGTACTGACTATATACAGTTCCTTCCTAGGTACAGCTGCAGGCTTCCTATATATGTATAGCAGTAATTAAGGCTCTTAAGTATGTGCTTATTTTAGCTGATTTCGTAGCGTTTTTACTGCCTGCACAGCCAGATTTTAAAATGGGTTATTTTTAATAAGAGTGGGGAAGTCCCCTTAAATATAGAGCGTAAGGCTGGTTTTAAATTTCCCATAATTTGGAAAGAAGTAACTAATTACCAATACAATTATTTGTTTCAAAAGTTGTAGTGCCTCATGCAACATAACCAGAGCTAATCCTCCGAGCTCTTAAGTAGTCCACATAATGCCGCTATTTCCTCCCTACCCCAGTCGTCGTTAAAGAAATACCCAGCGGCAATGCTAATTCTGAGCGACGCCCGATCGATGCCTGTGTATTTATGAGCCCTGAAATTGTATTTTTAATTGGGCATAAAATTTAAATATCCTTTCAAGTGCTCGAAGGACACACGCACGCTCGCTCGCAGGCACTTGAGCCCCGCGTCGCATTTCCATATCCATTTCCCTCTGGGTTTGATTGGCATGACAAAGGACGATAATTACGCAAGGTCGGGAGCCGTTCTCCAGACTCCCGGCTCTCGGTTACATGTGTTTTCGGAGCTACTTGTTCTGCAACCACTTGAGAGCCGTGGACCACACATGAGCGAAGCCGTGAAGTGATAAACCCAATTTTTCCAGAGTCTATGAGCTCGTTAAACTAAATACTAAATGTAGTGTCCCGGTCCGGACCGCGACAATAGCATTTTTCTCATGTTAAGTCATTGGTTTTAATGGCACATTAAGCATACGCCTCGTTGCCCCTAGCTTGGAATTCGCCCAACTTTTATGATATGATGTGCCAGGGCCCGTCGCCTAGTCATCTAATTTACATAACTTTGAGGGAAAAAACAATAAACATTTCCAATGTATAAAACTCGGACCAGAACAATGAAAACACCAGCCGGGTGAGAGCTGCAGACCAATGAAATTCGTTTTTGGACGAGTTTTCGGAGGGTTTTTGGGAACGCGTTTCAGAGCTGTCAACTCGGCGGAACCAATTTTGTTAATGATGGGCCATATAAACCGAAATTAACTAAAATTGTTATAAAACACAACTTTATTGCCTTGGTTTTGGGATTTGCCTTGGGCCTCGTGCCTTTTTGTGTAACTCCACTCGTGGAATTTTCGAGTTAGACTTGCATTTTTCGACTGTATGTATTTCGTTTTCTGTTTCTGTTCCTCCGTCGTATTGGAAATCCGATCTGCACTTTGCCACTCACAATGGCCACCTAATGACAGGAAATTAATTCCGAAGGCTTCTCCTTCGGGGCGCTCTATTGTGCAGATCTGGCCCATAAATCAATATAATATTATTTTCATATAGCATTTAGCTAAACGCTTTCTGGGCGTGGGCGTGGGCGCTGGGGCTGGCACTCGGCTGGCATTGTTCCGAGTCGCGGCATTCGTGTGGTTTCCATAAATCATCATAATTATGCTTCAACGGTTTCGGTAGACCGTATAAAATTATCCGAATGGGTGGGGCCGCTGTCGAGATCGCGCTAAAATTAGCACAAAGAAAGAGTTGGTTTAAGGGGCTGAGGAGAGGCATTCTTTGTTGGAAGGGGTTTCACTTCGAACGGCTCTTGAACTTACTGCCGAAAATAACTAGAATGCATAGAAGAGGCTACTTTGAGCTATAATTATCTCCACTTCCACAAATAAATTTTGCTCCTAAATCGCAAAAGTTTTTAAATTATAGCATGATTGTTTTCAGAATGCAGTTTCTAATGTAACACCAAATCCGAGATTGCCTTCCCGGCAACGTTTTCGGGCAAAAGTTTGCCCTGCGGCAACAACCCTTCATCCCAGGACGCACCCCTTCCAACTCCCTAAAGTGTCGCAAATGCCCAACGACAGCTAAACAAACATTAGTCACAAAATTGCCTGCCGACAGCGAAATGAACAATATCTATATGCCATAAATATCCTGGGGTGCCGTACAACCCACAACCCCCAAGTCAGGCTGGATCTACCCCATCTCGAGTCGCTAATGTGCCGGGGACCCATGACGACCCCGGCTGTTTACTTTCAAAACCGTTTGCCATGCGTAAATGACAAACGATTTTGTGAAATTATTATTGCCATTGTCATCATCGCCGCAGCCACACCCCCCGAACTTCATCAGCCAAGGTCCTGCGCCTGCCAGCCTCTATCATCATCATCACCGTCTAACTCCCAGCTCCCTGCTCCCAGTTCCAATTCCTGCACGAATACGAATCCTGTTAGCCAGCCAACCCCTCGCACTTTGCGCTGCTCAATTTGGCAAACAGTCAGCCGTTGACATTATCCTTCCGCTGGCATGCTGCTGAAAACCAATAAGCCACCAGCAGCCAGAGAAACCCCTCTCCAACCCAAGGACAGTGGGCCAAAACTGAATGAGTGGGAGTGCTTTATTAATTTTGCAAACTACTTGGCTTTTCTTATGTTTGATAAAAATACCAAGAAAGTCGGCTCCGATTAATTTTATAATAAGTTCCACATTGTTTTTTGATCTCAAGTCGATTTTTCCCCTGAACAATTTTGGTTCTCATTACCCAGAGCACTGTGCCTTCATCGGGCGACTAAATCCCACAGCAATTGCTGCTGGCAATGCGCACTAATCCGAGAGCACACTCACCCACTCCCACTTCCACTCCCGCACACCCAATCCCCGCAGACGAGAGCCATCGCATCCTGGATTCCCAGCGTTACACGAGTTTCCGGCGCGTCCTCCCTCGTACTGTATTTATTTTATAACATTGCCAATCAAGATGGCTGCGCAAACATAATCGCAGTCAGAGAGAGGAGAGAGCAGAAGCAGGAGCAGGAGCAGGACCCTTATCCCGGCCACATAACGTGCTTTTTTTGCATATGGCTCCCTGCCCTGCCAGCTTCCTGGTTAAAGGATCAATAACACTCTTGCCCCAATACCGCTGCTCGCAGACCCCATCCTTGGTTGTTTATTTGTTTTGCAAGCAATTCCAGCAGCGTTCCCCTTTCTCTCATCGTCTCTGGTGAGTGTGCATTATCCTGTGTGTATCCACATGCATGCTGCTGTGTCCTTTTCAATTTGCTCAATGATTCGCAAGCAAATTGATTCCCATTCAATTCCGGGCCGTTTCGCATCCGACAATTTCGATTTTTATTGGTTTTCTTCTCGCTCGCTCATCTATGCTACTGCCGTCTCGCTCATGCGCCATTTTGTCGATAGGGTCCTGGTCCTGTTCCTGTCCCGGTCCCTGCAACGTGTGCGAAAATATAATAAAATGGTAAATTGGTTTTTGTTCGTTTATTTTTGTGTATATTGTTACTGATATTGTTATTGGTTTGGGTTTGGTTTTTGGGGTTTTTATAGGCCCCGCTATAGGTTCAATTTGTCGTCGTCGTCCTTTTTCAGTCTCGTCCTTTATCGCTTTGGCCATTTCGCGATTGGATTGTATGGGCAGGGTTGTGAGGTTGAAATGAAATAAATTAATTGGAAACTCAATTCAAGTGTTATGTATGTAAATTTATTAAATTGAAATCAATTTTGTTGTCTGATTTGGCATTTGTGTGAGGGTTTCTGTGACGAGCGGATTGATGTTTCTTTCACTATATTTTATCGAGTATACTTTTCTTTAAATTCTGACTTTTCTTCCAGCTTTCCAGCTCAGTACATTCGCACTCGGTCGCTTACGCCTTTCCGTGCGTCCAGCTTGGTAGGATCATAAATATCCCCAGCGAATCTTTACAACTCGACCGCGCTTCGGTTTCCTATGAGAAACCGACTTTCTACCGAGAGACGGGCTTAAATAAAATAAAGTAAAATAAGAAGAGAGAAAAAAGCAAAGAATGTTTGTCACAATACATCAAATGGCCGCGAAATGACACAAAACATGAACGCGTCACTTTCCATCACTATCACTCCAAAGTGCCAAGCCGACTCTGCTTCTAACTGCGGCTAACAAGCAGCTCGCCACTCGGCGGAGTCCAGTCCTTGGCCCGAGTCCCAGCCCGACGACAGTCAGTCTGATAGGTCCAGCCGGGAGCCTGAGAGTCTCCGCTCCTCTCCTGAGCTCGGTATCTGCGCGAGATTAACTGCGCGCATGCGCAACTATTTGCGCACATTTTAAATGGGGCCGTCGCTCGCACAATGCTCTCTGGGCTGCTTCGACTCTGATCTGCCGGGACAATGCACCTTGGAGATCCAGTCACAGGGGGAGCAGAGGGAGGGGCGCGATCTGGTGACACTCTGCGGACGGATCCAACGTCGTCGCTGGGTCTGGGCCGGCAGCCTTAATCCGCCGAGCAATGCGACAACAGTCGCAGTCGCAGCCACTGAAACGATGATGATGATGATGATGACGATCTGGTCGATTATTTGTACTTTGGCTTATAGGCCTCTAGAGGTAGCAGCGTGACTCACGAGCGGGGAAGGCTACTATATGGGTTTACAAAGCCTATGGGTAGTTCAGCTGAGCATGGATTTTAAGAGAAAGAAAAATCAAATGGCATCTTTCAAAGATATGCTGTCTTAGGAGTATTCCCAATTTAATTCATTCTCAAGTCGATTGATAATTGTATATATTTTGCAATCACGCTGACACCTTCAGCTTGGTGTGCTGTGCCCAGCGGATCCGAAACTTATTCGTAGGTTGTTTTTTTTCGCTTTCGTGCCCAGATCGGACCAGGCGCTGCTCCGCTCTCTACTCTCTCCACCCTTTTCAGTTTTTGTCTCAGCAATCTCGTTTGACCAAAAACGACTAACGAGGTAGAGCTGCGGCTGAGGCTGAATCTGAAGGAGAGTTGGGAGCTGAGCGACTGCCAGACTTGATATTCAGCGACAACGACGTCGCAGATACAGATACAGACAGCGAGATGGAGTTGCAGGAGGAGGAGGTTGGCTGGCATCATTAATCCTTTGCATTGGCAACGCCATGTATTGCAAAGCCGCCGCGTAAGTTGTCATGTTTTTGTCGCTTTATGGACTTCTAATCGTTCAATTCTATCAAAAAGCTTACGCACTAACAAACGTGTCCCAAAAACCGGAGTCAGGTCGCTCCCAAACCGAGCCGAACCGCACCGAATCTGGCAGCCAATTTTCAGGCAGTCCCCAGATTAAGATATTTAGATTGGCCCACGACGACACGAGGGAGCAGAACAGCACAGCAGATCAGGAGACGAGCTGAGCTGGGCTGAGCTGGCCGAGAGCCGAGAGCAACTTATTTAGCACCTTTCGGGGCTGAGAAGAAGGCCCACGGTTGCGCTGGCCCGACTACAATGGAGATGGAGCGATGGAGATGGAAATGGAAGCGTCGGAATTGGAATTGGAATCGCAATCGGACTCTGGATGGAGGATCCACTGCAGGCTGGAGGTGACAATAAGCTGCCCCGACCATGAAATTTGTTTCAATCTCTTGCCTTTTACGTGTGGAGTGTGGGGCCACTGATAGAGTCTTTGTGGCATCTGATGTGCGAATTTGTTACTTAATTCCGAGATAATCCGCTGGGAGACGAGGAGGTTAGATGAATACACAAAGAAAAATAAATTAGCCTACATTTCCGGGAGCTTTTATAATTTCCAACGACGCTTTATAATGAATTTAATATCGTTGATTTTGTTATTTTTCCCTGAGTGTACGCACCCGACGGAATTGAAAAGTGTGGATAAATTGAATGTGCTCTTCGGGTGTTCGAATGGTATTAATTCAAGACCTGCGAAGAAGAGGAGCCATAGAGCTTAAGGTCGGGGCTAATTTGCATCTGAGTGCTGGGACTTTCAAATGCCCCTTGAGTTATTGTAATTAATGCCAAATTGGTCATAAAACACAACATTTGCATGTCAAGCAGCGGAGTTGCCTTTTCGGCATTCGTAGATTTATGCGGCATATTATTCATATTTCGGCCTGTGCCGGAAGTGGCCATTGTGCGATCGGCTGAAATAATTAAATATTATGTATGATTAGAGTCTCCTGACATTTCGCAGCCCGCCTGGCCCACGCAGAGCCATAAAGCAGCAACTTATGGACTTATAGAGCCGCCCGAATGCTAAACGCCATTCAAATATAAATAAATGTCAATTTGTGCACGCTTGGCCATAATCTGCGCTTCGCGTTGTTCTCAGGTTCTCGGCTACAAATGCCTCAAGACTCGACTTTCGACTAAATGCAAATTAAAGCTCATTAATCCGAAAGATATTTTCTGTTTTTCCTTTTTTTATTCGAAACAGCGCGGTATTTATGGCTTCGCACTTTGCGGGACCACTCTCGTTTTGCATAGAAAGCGGCGTCGGGGGCTTTTGTGGGAGGGGATCGGTCGCCAGGTGATCGTAAAACATGCCATGATTACTTTATTAAGCGAAATGTTTCATAAACAGTCGTCATGTCGCACATAAAATCCGAATTCGATACTCGGGATCTCCCCCATGAACCACAGGCCTGACAATCAAACGGTTTTCTTAGATAACTCTCCCAAGATAAATCTGGTGTGCGTTCAAAATTATGGGTTTCAGATATTGAGGCCGATATACGGACACAAACACAGATCGGCTCAGCAATTCACATCCCCCTCGGCCCGCAGAGAGTTTAACTAATTTTCTTAAGTTGAACATTTGTTAAATTTTGGCCAGAACTTGAACTGGGAGATTTCGACTGTGAGATAAGTGGGGGACTACAGAAATCTGTGCAATTAAGCGGAGGTTTTAGCATAATTAATTGATCAAAAAAGAGGTCTGTGGGAATTTTGTTTTGGAGTTTGGGGTAAAGTGTCTCGAAGACACACACCTGTGGCCATAACCACATTTGTGGATAAATTTATTGCAGGCTACTTTATTGGCCAGCAAGCTACTCCATATTGGCTTACACTCGCGAGTCGCGATCTCACTCGACTTCCTACTCGTGCGAGACCTGAGCATTAGTCAGGCATAAATGTCTAATAATGATTCACGATCCATTGGGTTGCTTATTCAATTAGCGCTTTTATGAGTTTTGTCCATTTTTAGCGAGAGCCAACACGAAGGTCTTAATTTTATGTCTTCTGGCCATAAACAGCGCGAACTTTTGCTAGATTTTGCTGGACATATATCTCTCGCGGCACCCACACACACTGGCCGAACCCGATCCGCCTGGGATACTATACGGGAAGGGAGTGGGAATGAGAATGGGAGGCCCGATGTCTTCATTGGCCTGGCCAATTGCCACTTCCTTCCTCAATGAAGGAGCTGGACTGCATCCGTGCTGCCTAGCTACCAAGCTGACGAGCTGCCTCGCCGTCTGCTTAATTTTATTATCCAGTTCCGCCATCAGCTGGTGGGGATTGGACTCGGGTTCGTCGCCATTGTGGCCAACATGGTCGTGTCTAGCGACAAATTTAATGACTTACTTAACCTCATTGGGGAGAGGGAAAAATAAGACTTTGTATGTCTTTTGGGCGACAAAGTCTCCGCCTCGTATTTTCCAAGACCACACAGCGAGAAAATATTTCACCTCCGTACTTTTGTTACTTTCCTTAAGTACGAGAACCGACTCCGAAGATCGTCGGATCTTGAAACGGGACACAAAAACAAAGCCTTCGTTTTAGGTCTGAGAGAAACACATGAATGAATTCTTATTTTGTTTAATATTTGTTTAAAATATATATACAAATTGTATATAATTTGTTTTCGAGTGCACAATTCTTCTCTGTCAACATTCGGGTCTGGTTCCCATTTCCATTCGCCTCGCCTCGACTCCGTAACTTAGTATTTTTTAATGACTTAATTTACGTTTGCAATAGGTTCCACCTTCCACGTTTATTGTTTTGGCTAAGTACACCGAAAGATCGTCTGGGCTCCATGGGCTACAGGATAGCAGGAGTCGCGAAGAGTTAGCGACGCCCTCAAGTTTGACTCCTTATCGCTCCGCTCGGATCGTCTCCGTCGTGCCAGGCTTCCTGTTCTGCTCCGACGTGGGCTGGCTAAGGTCTCTTGTCCCTATGTGAGGAGGAAGGTGCTGCGATTGGCGTAGGTGTTGGCTTGGGAAAAGGGGGATGTGCTGTTGAGTTTATTGTTAGTTTAATTGGGCAATTTCGTGTGTGTTTCGAAAGTGTTTGCTGTGCCTTTTGTAGCTCCTCGCTTAATTTAACTGGACAGTGAGACCATCAAGGGTTCCGAATTGGTTGGGGAGAGGATAGTAATTAATAATAATAATAAAAAGATAATGTTTTGGTATTAAACAGAACACAAAATCAGGCTAACGAGTTCCAATTTAGATAACTAAGCTGTTAACATTACTTCTCCTACGTTGCCCGTTTAAATAAATTGAATTAAAGACAAAGATTTTACTGACTTTTTCCGTTTTCTTTAGTGGGATGCGATGTGTTTCAAATTTATTTGCCATTTGTTGGCAGAACCTCCATATTGCGTTTTGCTGTCATTTGAAATCAGCTCGAGCGGGAGCTTCAGCTCAACGATTCGTACTCGCAATCGTGGGCAGCCAACGCGTCGTATGAGTTATGGCTTCGCATTTGGCGGAATAAATTCGAATTGGGCAGGCGACACTTGCCGACTTGTTTGCGCGGCGGCGAGGCGCTTTGAAATGGATTTTGCCGAGATTAACACAAAATGTTGCCCACAAATTGACAGGCGACACGGTGCTAAATTAGACCGAGTAAGAAATCGGGAATGTGGCTCACTCGCTGACATTTTCAGGTTCAATGTCGTCTAACAAGACGTCAGACAGGCGAGAAATTAGCGAAACACGCTTATTAAATTCCAACGTATCCGCGTCCATGTAAACCGATCTAAATAGGAAGAACTCGGCCAGCCCGGTGCTTTATTGGGCCACTTGGCGGACGACAAACAAAATGCATTTAAAAGCTACAAAACTACATTTCACATCCGCCCTAGGGCCAGCACATACAGGGGGCATGGGGATACACAGAGCCAAACACGAGTTGACAACTCATCGAGTATTGAACACGTTGTAATGTGATACTTAAACGCCTGATTGGCTCGTAAATATTTCCACTTTGTGGAACGAACCACACAACTCTTGGGCCCTCCAGCCTCCGGCCCCATCCCTCGCTGGCTGTCGATTCTGTTGTTAACAATAATTTCTACAAAGTATCGCTGGTACCTTTGATCAGGGCAAAAGCAAAGAGCAAAAAGCTGAAAGCTGAAGGCAAAGGGCCGGCAAAAAACCGAACAAAAAAGCGCCAAATCTTGCACTAAAAACACACCAAATACGACATCAAAGCTATCGCAGCGATCGATCGGAATCGAAGGGAGACAATTGTAATTGTTCTGGCCCCGCTCTCACTGGACGCCTGCCTGGACTGGGACGGGACTGGCCAGTGGCCAGTGGCCACACAGAGGGAATCGATCCGATCCGATCCGATCCGGCACTCTCAAGGCCCCGTCCTCATCATAATGTTAATGTAAATGCATTTTAAATGGACTTGCGTACAACATTTTTTGCTCTTTGTCTCCGTGGCTCTTGTCGCGCTTTGTGTGGACAGTTCGGACAAGGACAAGCTGTTTGCAACACGATGCGGGCCGGGTCTAGCGAGAAACTCATCACAAAACAAGAAAGGAACATAAATACGGGAAGCCGAAGTTTGTATACGCTTTCAGGTTGTAATTGGTTCAAAGGGCCGGTTTGAAATCGATCATGATCACAGGTTCGGAAATAAATATACCTTTCAGGGGTTTAAAAACATAAAGGAATTTCTGGAGTAAAGATTTTGGGGATGCCCAAAGTTAGGTTAGGTCAAGCCGGATGGCCCTCACGGGGCCACGCATAGGCCAATATGGCCCTTAGCTATCCGGAAGTTCTTGTATGGACCTTTACAAATACAACAAAATATTCACTTTTTTCATATCCTTGAAGAAATAATTGTAGCCCTAAGGCAGGGCATATCCCACATATCTTGCCACACATACATACATGGGTGATCTCTTCTCCGTTTGGAGACCGCAAGAGCAAAACGTTTTTAGTGTCTTACAAATGAAATCTGACAGTTGGCGAGTTAAAAATAACAAAACGCACACAAAAACCTCAATCCCATAAGCACAATGCCAGACGAGAAGAAGAGTTGCGGGTTGGGTCAAAAATTAACATAACTTAATCAACACTAATTCGCGCTTTCAGCTTGACAGATCTTCTTGTGTCAAGAAAAACAGAGAGATGTGGGCGGCTCTAGCGGAATCCCAACTGTCACTTTGGGCTATGGGTTTCCGCCCTGCTAATTGCTCCCTCTCTCTTCAAGGCACCTCATTAGTACCCCAAGCACAAAGATGGAGTGATCACTGATCAGTAATCCCGAGGAACAGGATGCTGCTTATCAGCATCAGTCAGGGGGTGCTTGGTTAAGAATGTCAACACTGAACAAGTTCATTAGGAATCGCTCAGGAAACACAGATAATAGAGGAGGATAAATGAAGAAAGAGAGATAGAACGCGAGCATTGATTGTAATCGTCATATCCCTGTAAAGTCAAAAACTGAAGATCAGCAGAAAGAGGAAAGTGTGAATGAAGCCAATTACTACTTGTAAGGAAAGATACTTTCGTTGGAAAATGTCTGCATGGGCGGCGTAAAAAGGGATTTGAGAAATGGGAACATTGGAATCAGGGAAGGAAATGTCTCTTCTTTAAAGAGCAAACTGTCCTAAATTTGTATTATTGAAACTAGGGTACATATATTTTTTTTAATATAATCTAATCACATCAAAGATACCCCTTTGGGACACCATACCTCTGCCTTCAATAACCCGATAAACACGTCGTTTTCATTTAGGAGCCCAGCACATCACGTACGCACGAGATTCTGTTTAAATACAGCCACATGCCCGACATACTAAGCAGGCACGAGAGCAGCGCCAGTCGAGCAGGGTTTATGACTTCCTTCTAAGTCGGAAAACCCAGGGAGATCGGGGCTCACAGCTCCTCTAATGAACCCAGCCCAGGCCCGGCCAAAACATAAATTACACGCAGCGTAATATATATTGGAGCGATAGGATCGATTATGCAAAGTTGAGCGGCGTTAAAATTATGTTGACGCATGTTCATAAAATGTTCCAAGGCACACACTGCGGGTATATTTCTTGATTTGGCCATATACACAGCCCAAGCCAAACAAACCCCTCCAAATTATGCAAATCTCACGACAATCATTTAAGCAACCTTTAGAGCGTATTAAGTATGCCGGGACGGACGGACAGCGCAGTGCAAAAGAGATAGAGCGGCGGATAAGACACATTGTGATCGGAACGCACCTCTAACCCAATTTATAACGACTTATCGACAGTAATAAAAACAAAATACAAAATACGTTTCTACACATGTTGCGATCGATAACGCCAACGCCTCATTTGCATTTCTCGGGGCGGTGGCGGGGAACTCGAACTCGAAATCGGGGGAATCCAGGGGATTGGCTGCTTTGTCTGCACAGGGAAAAAGGCGCTTAACAAAAGGGGGTCTCTTTGTTTACTTATTTTCATGGGTTTTATTCGCCTAAATTTAAAAAAAGAGCATTGTTAAATACGAAAGCTAAAATTACATTATTCGTATTTGTGTTCAACCCGCATCAAGTCAACTTTAGAACATGGAATAACTGTAGAATATTTGCCACTTTTTTCTGTAGAAAAAAAGGCTTTATAAGAAAAAGATATAAATATAGATATATCTAACAATTAATTTAAATTTAGGAAACACTAATTTCTCCCAGTGTGTGCTCTTGAGAGATAGCCCCCTTGCTGCGGCCGGACACATGACATTGTCAAATCGCGGCTTAATTAAGCAATCGATCTTCTCGAGAGCTGGCCAAGATCCGCTGGGTTGCTGGCTGGCTGCTAATTTGCAAACAGACAAAAGGTCGGTGGGAAAGTCGCAAGAAACCGCACCGTTATAGGGCCTAATGAGTGCCCACTTATCTGATCCGAGATGGGACGGAATAAAGCCCGGCCAAAAGGCGCATTGGAAACGATTTAAAACGAAATTAAAATTCATTCAGCACGGCGACTGATTCACCACATTCGCTCAAGTCCGAGCCCATAAATCATGCCTCTCTTGTGACACTATCGAGCTAATCAAATCGCCAGCAAATAATAATAATAAAGGGACCCACACCGAACACCGAATAACGAACACTGAACGGCGGACACTGAGAGCCGAAAAAACCCAACAACGAGTGACAGCCAACAAATGATGTTCGACGCTTTTGTGGACATTAATATTTGACATTAATTGAAATTAATATTAATTTCATATTTATTGTAATGCCCGTTAATACCAGACCCAAAGCCAGTGCGAGTGCCGTTGCGTTGGCGTCTGGGGAGACAGACAGCCGATGAATTGGCGTTTTTCTGTTCGGCTTGGATCCCGGGGGCTCTCCTAGGGGCCTGCTGTGACCAACTGGTTGGGATGCCTCGGGATTTCTCCTCCTCGGACAGCCTAATTTCTGTAGTCGCAGGGTATTAGAATTTAAGTAAGGCGTAATTAATGCCGTCTGGCGGCGGGTGAGAGACTCTTTCCCCTCCGAAGAGTCATGTGCACGCACGAGGAGAAGGCTTATTTATTGGGATCTAAGTGATTTCCGATGAGATTGTAAAGGCCGTCAGAGTCCGGCGATTGAGGCATCATCTCGTCGCCGCAGGGGGTTCTAGGAGGCCACTCCGATCTCCTGGAGCGTGCTCCCTGGCTCCAAGGCCTGTCGAGTGCAACGCCAAGCCAGGTGCGTTTCACTTTCCATCTCCATCGCCATCTCACGAGGAGGAGTCGCCCCTGATTTTTGGGTGTGATATCATTAGCTCCCCGCGCTCTCTCGAAAAACCCGTTCCCATCTGAATATTATTAGCGTGAATAAAGATTGCTGCTGCTCCGGCTGCCTGGCGATATTTGCGCATCATTAAAATCATCAAATGAAGCCAATTAAAAGTAAATAAATAATACATTTTATGAAAGCAATCAAAAGGCCCCTTCATCGGGCTAATGTTATGCACAGCGAAAATTATAAGATTTCGTTAAAACTTAATTAGGCATCGCCAGACGAGACAAAAGCCAGCTGCAAAATCCCAAAAACCTAAGCTCGAGGGGTCCATTAATAAATTAAGAAGAGCAGCTCGAGAAGGTAGAGAAGCTCAAAAAGCTGAGACGACGGCTATAAAGAGGGTTCAGGAATTTGGGATAAATCTGCGTGGAATGGAGATTGGCAAGCGTTTTAAAATCAATAAAATGCGATTAGCGTTCTTCGGACAAGGGCGTCTAATTGAAAGGCATTTATCAAATCTATTTCAGAGACAATGTATGGAATACAGTAAGAGGAATCTGAGAATAGGACTTAGCAGCTTCAAAATTCAAGGAAGTGTTCAGGCAAGTATTCTGATATGAATACTGGTAAGAGAATATTTATAATAATTGGGTGAACTATTTACCAGAGACGGGAAAGTTATAGAAAGAATTCATTTTTCTACCTCTTCGCATATTAAACTAAGCTTTGTGACTTTCTTTCTTCTGTTATGATCTTTCCCCCTCAAACTGTTCTTCTTTCCTTTACAGCAGGAGCTTACCAGGGCCCCGCGAAGAGCCTCCTGAAGGTGACCATGCGAAATCACACCCGCTGCGTTATTTAAGTGCCACATTTCACATAAGCAACTTTTAAAATTATTTACATGCACCACACGGACACGGACACGGACACGAACACCTTGTGACTGTGGCTCGTTTGGATAATTAATTGATTAAAATGTTTTCTTCTCCTTTTTCGCTCCTTAATTTTCTTTTTGCATATTATGGCGCGTATCATATTTCACATAAATGAGCGCGTTCAACACGCTAAAGTGCCAAGGATGGAGCATGGATGCCAGGAGGAGGCTGGCCGTGGTGGTGGTGTGGCAGCCGGACACTTGTTGCCACAACTTACCACCTACGGTGGGGATATGGAAGAGTGATCATGATCATGGCCGTGCCAATGTCGATGCCAGCGAGTGTGTGTCTATGCAAGCGCCGCATGTGGCAGGTGGCTGGCCGAAGGGGAAAGGTGATAGGTGAGCGAGAGAGAGGTGGGAGATGGAGCTGAAGCCAGGGCCAGCTCCAAACACGGAACAGGGTGTTTATGGTGATTTAGTCAGTTATGTGGATCGTAAACATTCTTGATAGCTAAATTTAAATAAACGACAGATATTTGTGGCCGGGCTTTATTATGGAACCTCGAACTGAAGATGGAGGCGCTTACTCATTCCCGCCAACATCCGAGCTCCGAGCTCCGATCTCCCGCTCTAGTGGGGAGACGAAATTAAATTAATTTTATTACAGCCGAGTTTTTGTGTAGTTGGCGCGGCGCGAGTGAAAATATCAAATTACTTGCCGTAATATATTTGGAATTAATGGCGCATCGCTCAGCTCGAAAGATTTTGTTACGTTTTACTTTTATTTAGTTGGTAAATTGGCCATAAAACGTCCAGAGCCAGCCAGCATAAGCACGGGTCGATCTGGCCGATAAGGCATTTTCCGGGAGAAAGCAGTCAGTCGCCAGTTTCCGATGAAAACCCCGTGTTTCGGGCGCATAAACAAAATAAATATTTTGTTTAAATTTAACCGTTGACAAGCGTCTCGGATGTCAGCCAGAGAGCCGAGAGGGCATAATTGGCTCACATTATTTCCCGTCGGCGGTCAGAACTATGTTTATTTATTTTGAAAATTGCTGACCCGGCGATTTACCTGAGCCGAGAGAGTCACTTGGATTTTACCGGATCTCCTTTCGCCGTTCTCCCTTGTCCGTTCTCCCTCGCCAGGATTAGAGGTGAGCTGGCAGGCACTTGTGGCTTAACTTCGTAAAATCCTGTTAGAGATCAGGCCAGGACCCGGGCCCGACCTGAATGAATGTCATCGCACTTAATCCTCGACTCCTTGGGATCGGCTGCCGCAACGCCCCCTGCATTTGCATTCGCATTTCGCACACGGCATTGACTTATGCCTTTTGTCACAAGTCAGAGAGCCCGGACTTGGGCTCAGGACTCGCCACCGAGCACACAATTCATATTTAATAAGCCCATAATGGCAGTAATCATGATTTTACGGCGAACTTCTGACCATTGCATCTCCGGCCAGCAGGAGGCCGATGGTAAAGGGTTCTTCCAAGGCAATCCCTCCCCGGCTGGCACAATGGGTCGCAGGGAGGGAACCGGGGATCTACACACACAGAACATGGCAAACTGGAAGGCGTTGCGCACATTTAATTAATACGTTGGCTTGTTTTCCAGCTCGCCCTAGGGCCAGGCCCAACAGAGATCGCTCCGGAGTTCGGTGGGCGTGCCAGCAGATGATTAGATTTTCTTCCAAAACTCCAGTGTCATTTGACGGGTTCCCTTCTCGGGCATTGTTCCAAATTTGTGCGATGTGCCTGCAAAGCTTCGGTTAGCCCGGCGATCCTTCCTCGCAGCGGGGGCGGGAACGGGGGCTTATTATTCCGCCGATTCCGACTAACGTTTCCAAAACGGAAGCCTCGGGCCGTGTTTTGGCAGGCCACTGTTTATGCGAGTCTAAAGGCCGGTGGAAGAGGTCCTAAAACAAAAGACTTAGGCACCGAACTTGTTGCTTGCATTGGGCAACAATGCGAATTTGAAATGTTGATGGGTCGATTATGCAGCGTGTGGTTTTGTGAGGAGGATATATTATATATATATATTGGGATATTTATGTAGTTTCAGCTGCTAGCTACTTGTAGAGAGCTACTTATTTCATACTTTTTAATAAAGGAATTATTATGTATTCTTAGACTTTAATTTTTTAGAACAATTTTGCTTACATTTGCAAGAATATTTAATTTTTTTTAATGTTTTTTATGTTTATATATCAGTTTTAATGTATTTTATATTTATGCCTCCGTTAAAACTCTGTTTTTTCTGGCTTTTCCGGTATAAAAAAGATAACTCTTATGATGTACTTCTGCAAGTAAACATCTATCTATTTAGCATCGTTGCCTCTGAAATTCTTGATAATTAGTCCTATTCCCCCTTATTTTCAATATTGTTCCCACCATAAAAAGGACAACTGTAATAGCTGGCACACAACAAAGGCTCGGTCTATCCATTTGTGCTAACGGTTTTCGCTCGTAAAGAAATCAAGCGAACAATCGGGCTCAGAACCACAACAATTGCATGGCTCAAGTGCTGCTGCCCCCTGTGTGCGACCCGTCTCCGTGCCGGAGGAAATCACGTAAGCCAGGGGCCGCACAACAATGGGTCTGGACCCCGGGGCATTTGTTTAATTTCCAATTAAAAAGAGCAAATACACTAAAAGAAGTCGAGATGCATCTACACTTACGCCCACGCACAGCAGGTTAAATCGCCGGGTATTATCTTGCCATTGACATCGCGACAAGAGAGTGGCCTGACAACTGTTTTAGCTTGCCCAGAAAACAAACGAAAAAGGGATCGGCCAACACTTGGCTGGCCAGTTGGACTCAGGGCTCTGGTGCCTCGGTCCTCATCCCTCAACCCGTGTTCAAATGCCCGGTCCACGGCGATCGATCGCTTGAGGTTTCTCTCGTTTCCCGGAAAATTCTACTTGTCAATAAGGACCTCTGTGTTACCTGTTATCTAAATTACGCCAGGCAAAACAAAAACAGCAGTTGTCGTAACGGTGATAAATAGGGAAGCCAGCCAAGGACCCTCGGTCTCGATCATTTCCCAGGGGTGGGCCCTGCCTAATGTTTTAATTTGATTTTAAAACGATGTTAATCTAATATCCGTGGAAAATGTCAAAATAAAGAAGCTCTTCTCGCGCCCTCCCTTCTGATTAATTAGAAAAGGTAATGGGACCCAGCGGTGGGGCTTCTAATTGAAATGCACTTGCCGTCGCCTGCCCGAACTTCGATTTCAATGAATTTCCTCATTTTATTTCGAAATCGCTGTCAAAATTGAATCGTTTTGGGTGTGCTGCTTGCCCGCACTCCCTCCCTCGCTCCTTCGTCATTCTTCGGTAATATTTTCCAACGAATTCGAATTTCCACCAGGCCTGGGTCCGAGGAATGCCATTGGACATCAACATCGCGTCAACATGGACATTGGTGATCAACATCATCGACATCAGGGACGCGCACTCATTTGTTTTGTCTCGGATACTTCTTTTCTTTCCCCCTCCTCAGGTTTGGGCGTGAATACCACAAATTTATATTTAATTGTTCGACTGGCTGGGCTGCATAATTTCTCAATATTTTCATCGTCTGTTCGCGGGTGTGTGACAAATGCTAATTCATTTATATTTGGGCATTCTTCGACAGACCCCGACCTGACCCCAGCCAAGTGTGAATAGATGGCAGGGCGTTCGAGCTCGAGTTCGAGTCCGAGTCCGATCGCGGGTGTGAGTGTGGGTGTTCGTGGCTGCCAGTAGCCAGCTGCGTGACGAATCGACTGTTTATAGATAAAAGTCTCTTTAGCACAGGTTGGATATTATTAGCTGCAGAACGGAGAACCATTAAGGTGGTGGACGCAAATAATTGAGATAAAACCCATTTTTTATCGTATTACGAGGGTCGTTTGATAAGTCCGTGACTTTTTGAATAAAATATATTTTTTTCGTC